>PIJE02000380.1:97500-227500 GCA_002895965.2 Coryphaenoides rupestris | reverse complement strand
TACTTCATGGACAACTTCGACTACCTGATAGAGAAGGACAAGAAGGACGGGAAATACGACTTGGGCATCCTCGGTACGCATTTATGTTTATTTATCTGTGTACACTACTATATCCTATCGCTGTGTCTGAGCTCCATCAGTAATCGGTTGTTTGCCTGCGTGTTGTCCTCCTCCTCCTCCTCCTCCCCCAGATCTGGCTCCGGGAAACGACGAGATATACGAGGAGAAGCAGGAGAACTTCCTCACCGCAGGAAACCCTCAGGACGGCCAGGTTGTTCTCTACAAGGTAGGCATCGGCGGAGGTGGTGGTGGCAGTGGCACACTGTCTGCTCTGGCACAAGGCTGGGAGAGGGTGGTGCCCTGGTGGTGGTGGTGGTCTGGTGATGGTGGTGGTCCACCTACAAATAAACAATCTAAGGCACTTTAGTTTGTTGGCCGACAGTTATCAATAACACAATGGTCGGTAACAAATGTTTTTTGCTTAAAAGACATCATTTTCATGAAGCATTTATTGGCTTGAAAAGGTTACTTTTCAATGATGTGTGCAAATTTCAGTGATATTTACACAAGATGATATTTAATATAACATCTAAGGCACTTTACTTTGTCGGTCGACAAGTTAAGTTAATGTATTTTTGGTGGTAACAAAAATAACCTATAAAAAAACCTATAATTTTAATTAAGAATACTTTTATGAGTTCGAAAAGGTTAAACAGATTAGACTGCTTTCCCAGTCCACAGCCGTCTCAACGGTTGGTGGAGAGTGCAGGGGGGCCTCAGAGCTCAGGGCTCATCGCTCTATTTGTAGGCTTGATTGATGTTATTTCGCCAGTGGTTAGACTGTGATCATACACGCACTGCCCTGGGCTGAGGAGTCTACCGAGGCACCGGTGGGAGGCTGGAGCTGGATAATTACTGCTATCTCCGGCTTTTAGCTGTTGCTGCAGGCTAGCCTGCAATTGAACATTTTAAACTTGGCAAGCGAGTGGGCCGCTCGCAAAGCCAGGACTGGTTGAGCGAGTGCGGCGGCGGAGGAGTCTGTTCACCTGATGCTCTTTTTGTTCCGGATTCGGTGTTTGCTCTCGCTTCTGTAGTTGGTTAATTCCCAGTGTGTATGTGTGTGTGCGTCTGTGAGTGTGCGTGTGGCTTCTATTTTATGTGGGTCCTCCCTGATTTATGGTTTTTGTGGTAACATGACCCAGCGTTGACTCCACTTGCATGTCTGCTGCTGTGTGAAACGACTCCTTCTTGAACTTGTTCCTCTCTCTCAAACTCCTCTCGCTCTCCTCTCTCCCCCCCCCTCTCTCTCTCTCTCTCTGTCTCTTTATCTCTCTCTGTCTCTTTCTCTGTATCTTCCCCTCTCTCTCCACAGATCAGTGTGGACCGAGGCATGCCCTGGTCCGAAGCCTGCGAGAAGGCCCAGAAGCTCAGCCACGCAGACGAGGGATTCTACCTGTCCCACAAGGTGACAAACCCCCCCCCCCCCCTCCTCAGGAAACACTGAAGCTCTGCGTATGACAATGCTGGCCATGATTCATAGCGTTGTAAAACTACCTCACCATTATATGGACCACCACCACCACCACCACCTCCTCGGGGCTTCTCTCTGCCAGCAGGAATGGGGGCGGTCCCTTCAGATCAAGAGGAATATCATCTTTTATGTGTTTGGTACAAAAGGTTGGGGGATTAAACCGGATCCCCTCGCCTATTTATGAGCTTTCACGGCGTCGCTTTGTTTTGTCTACCAGCAGCGGAGGATTGTCTTTCTCTTGAATTCGTACCGTTTTTTTAAGACGTGTATTTCATTCGAAATTCAACTCCACACACACACACTTGTGCACTTTCACAGTCTCGTCATGAACAAGGTGTTCTACTTGAACAACAACTCATTAACTTTTGTTGCTCTCCTGACACATCCAGCCGGGTGATTAGGCTCTGTGGAAAATATGAATTCATTAATATATACCGTGTATTGATTTTCTTTCTTTATTTTTTATTGTCTTGAGCTCCACCCACCCCGGGGGTCGCTGATGAAAACATTGCACGGCGCTAGCGGGAAATCTCTCCGTTTTGCGCTGCGTTAAATGAGTGAATCGTGGTGGTAGTGGTGTAATTGTGTGGATCCCGGCGTGCTTTGAGGACATGTTACACCCGCACCCCATCTGTATTCCTGACCCGCTCATCCTCCTCATCCTCCTCCCCCCCTCCACAGCTGCGAGGGAACCATCCGTGTGTGCTGCTGGCCGAGCAGGGCCGGGGGAAGAACTTTGTCATCTACAAGCCCAACATCGGCAAGCAGAGTCAGTCGGAGAGCCTGGAGAACCTGCAGCTCCGGTACCGCAAGGTGAGCTTGGTTGGTTGGTTTATTGGTTTAAAACCGCAAGCTTTAAAATTCCCTATTCAAGTGTTTTACTTTGTCAATTTGTCACACAACTTTGTATTTCAATTGTTCGAGCGATGTTCACGATCCTTGCTCAAATCCGCCCACGCAATGAGGTAATGAAATGTGGATGTGGAAATGTGGCGAGAACCTTGGGTTTAACGACGCGGCGTTGGCTGCCCCCTAGTGGCGACAAGGAAGCAGTGAACCAGATAATAAAACAATGTGCACGGCGGCTGTTGCGTATGCTCCACACACACACACACACACACACACACACACACACACACACACACACACACACACACATACCTGTTCACGGAGGTAACTGTGCCTGATATCCCCTCACAGGTGACTCCAGAGGAAGCGCAGGACAGCTGGGAGAACCAGTTCACCTTCTCCTTCAAGAAGTGTAGCCATGCCAACTGGTGAGTCACTACTTCCACCTCCAGAACACTGCCCACCGCCCCCGCCCCTCTCCCCCCCCCGGTGAAAGTGGGCGGTACGATCATCGGGGATTAGAGCCAAGCCCTGAAATCGAGAATGCCGTTCCGTGGGATTTGAACCCGTGACCTGGAAGTGAAAACATACCGTTAGGTTTGAGAGATAAACCTGTGCATAGGAAACACCGCTTATGACATCAATGACATCAAAATTGGGATTCAAGCTTATCTTATCATATTTATATATGCTTATCATTTATTCTTACTCTTGGTTATATATTTTCTTTTACCAGTCATTTATTTGTGAAGCACTTCAACATTTGTTTCTGCAAATAAAAATACACTATAAAAACAAAATCTATTATTATCATATATATTATTATTATCATTATATTATTATTATTATTATTATTATTACAAGCGAGACAATATATTATTATTAAGATATTATTATTACAAGATAGACAATACAATATGTGTCTTTTTGTGCTGGCACCCTGAAAGTTACCTCACTTCGAAGTATTCACCTGCTCCGGTCCCGTGGCGACCTGGCAGGTGAGCACACCAGCTCTGTGACCTGGTGGTAGTGTTTGTCCGCCCAGAGACTGGGAGGTTGTGGGTTCAATCCCCGGCCGGGTCATACCAAAGACTATAAAAATGGGACCCATTGCCTCCCTGCTTGGTACTCAGGGTTGGAATTGGGGGGTTAGATCACCAAAATGATTCCCGAGCGCTGCACCGCTGCTGCTCACCGCTCCCCGAGGGGATGGGTCAAATGCGGAGAACAAATTTCACACACTCAGGTGTCTGACAATCAGTGGGACTTTAACTTTAACTTGTGGTCTTGACTTGTGGTCCTCTCGTCGTCACGGTTTTTCCCGCAGGAATGGCAAGTGCAAGAAGATCGAGGAGGGCCAGGAGTGCCTGCAGGGGATGCGGCTGCGCCAGTACCACATGCTGTGCGGGGCGCTGCTGCGCGTCTGGAAGCGAGTGGCCGACGTGGTGGCGGACGTCACCAGCACCAGCATCCTGCAGATCGTCCGCCTCAAGACCAAACAGCACAACAAGCAAGTCGGTGAGTCGCCACGGTGACCGGCCCGGTTTTTTTGGACTGATCTATCCGGCACACTTCGAGGTGGACTTCTAGCCACTTGGGATATCAAAAGCCCCGAGATGACGGCGGTGTTTGAAACCGCTTCGAATGACTAATGACGCTCACACCTGGTGGTATTACATGTCTCCTTTCACTCACAAATGGGAGGTTTATTTGCATAATAAGAAAATGTACAATGCAATGTACATTTGGAAGCAACGAATGCAAAGATTGTCAGAAATTGTTAAGCAGTTAAGCAATTATTTTCTCTCTTTGTAATGATCTTCTCTGACCTCATACCGATCTCTCTATTACGTTGCCTAAAATTGTATAGATTGGAGACGGTTTAAAAAAAGTTCCATCTGAGCTACATTCCCCACCACGGCTCATCAACAACAACAAAGTGACACTCGAGACAACTCTAACCTTGTGCCAACCGCAATGACTTTGAAACAAAAATGAACCAAAATTCAAATTGAAACTATCGATCCACTCACTGCCGCTTGGTTGACAAACATAAAACACCACAGCTAACCCCCCCCCCCCTCTTGTTGTGTCCCAAGGCATCAAGATCCCGGAGAACTGTGTGGCGCGCGTCCGCGATGAGCTGATCCAGATGGACGAGGAGGTGAAGAAGCGTCGCAAGGAGAAGGACCAGCAGGCCCTGGAGCAGCGGCAGGCGGATGAGCGGCAGCGCCGGCTGGTGCAGGCCAACCAGCACCTTATGGACAGGATCAGCCAGAACCACATATGTCTTCGGTTTCTCGGTTATCTCGTCGTTCTTTTTGTATTTTCTTTGGTCTATGGACAGGATCAGCCAGAACCACATCATGAACCAGTCCCTCGCCCAGGGCCAGGGCCACGCCCAGGGCCCGGCCCAGGGCTTGGTGCTGGCCCACAAGCCCCAGAACCATATCCACAACCACAACCAGAACCAGAACCAGAACCCGCCCACACAAAGGACCCAGCCCCGTGGCATTTCCCAGGTGACGCTACAGAGGGGCAAGTTGGCCCAAGGCCAGGCCTCCTCACAGCGGGCGGGCCAGAACCTCGCCCGCCTGCCCCCCCACAGAACCCCCAGCCAAATCCAGCCAAGGACCCAGAACAACCGGCCAAACAATAGCAACAAAGGTGGCTTGGGGCTCCTGCCCAGCATGGCCACCCTCAGCTCCCACTTCCCCCCGTTCTCCTCCCAGCCCTTCATGAACTCCTTCCCCTCGCTGAAGAGCCACACCCTGTCCTCCCAGGGCCTGCTGTCCAACCCGTCCTCCTCCGCTTCCAAAAACCCCCTGGACGACATCTTGGACCTGACCATGAGCCCGTCCCTCTCCCCGGACAGCACGGAGGGCGGGCCGCTGGGTCTGGAGGGCCTCGCCGGCGTGGCCCCGGGGAACTTCAGGGACGACTTTGCCCTGGAGTCCCTGATCTCACCCAACGTGCTCGGCCTCCACCACCAGCGCTCCGCCCAGACACTGCAGAAGCAGCAGCAGCCACGGCTCCAGCAGCAGCAGCCATCTCCGCTGCTGCGACAGCTGCAGCAGCAGCAGCAGCAGCAGCAGCAGCAGCAGGACAGCCAGTCAGACTACCTGGACTTCTTGGACTTCAGCATGGCCGGCCCCCACCACCCTTCCTCCTCCTCTACCTCCTCGTCCGCGGCCGGCGGGCCAGTCCCGCACGGCGGCGTGTCGCACGTGGCCCGGGGGCGGGGCATGCTGTCCGCCGCCGGGCTCCTCCCCCCGTCCTCCGCCTCCTCGCCCTCCGCCTCCGCCTCCTCCTCGCCGCTCTTCTCCACCAACGCGTCGCCCGCCTCGCTCTTCTCCTCCTCCAACGCGTCGCCCTCCTCCCTCTTCTCCTCCCCCGTCTGCCTCCTGCCACCGCCTCCCCCCGACCCCTCCCTGCCCTCCCTGAACTCCCTGCCCAACGGCCACTGCGGCAGCACCAGCACCCTGGACGTGCGGGAGGTGCTCAACAGCATGCTGCTGGCCAGCAACGACCGCAAGTCCGTCATCCAGTTCCGTCTGCCCGAGTGACTGTCGTCTTCTCCTGCTGCTGCTGCTGCTGCTGCTGTGTGTGGAGCACACCCTCTCTTTCGGACCATCTCCCAGACCCCTCAGGGCCTATAGTCACATCACTGCCTGTTCCGACCCCCCCGCTGCCCGCCCCACCACCCCCGTCTCCCCTACAAACACATACCCCCCCCCCTCCACCCCGCATCGCCATCCAACTCGAGTGTTCTGAGCAAACCAGTGCGACCACCAGACTTTGTGCAGGGAATTTGTGTGGGAGAGATAATGGCGGGGGTGGGGGTGGGGAGCTCTCATGGTATCCTCTCAATTCTTTTATTTGTTTCTTTATTTTTTACACCAAAGCCCTCACCGACCCCTCGCCCCCCTTAAACTGTCAACCAAGCGGCAGTGAGTGGATCGATAGTTTCAATTTGAATTTTGGTTCATTTTTGTTTCAAAGTCATTGCGGTTGGCACAAGGTTAGAGTTGTCTCGAGTGTCACTTTGTTGTTGTTGATGAGCCGTGGTGGGGAATGTAGCTCAGATGGAACTTTTTTTAAACCGTCTCCAATCTATACAATTTTAGGCGACGTAATAGAGAGATCGGTATGAGGTCAGAGAAGATCATTACAAAGAGAGAAAATAATTGCTTAACTGCTTAACAATTTCTGACAATCTTTGCATTCGTTGCTTCCAAATGTACATTGCATTGTACATTTTCTTATTATGCAAATAAACCTCCCATTTGTGAGTGAAAGGAGACATGTAATACCACCAGGTGTGAGCGTCATTAGTCATTCGAAGCGGTTTCAAACACCGCCGTCATCTCGGGGCTTTTGATATCCCAAGTGGCTAGAAGTCCACCTCGAAGTGTGCCGGATAGATCAGTCCAAAAAAACCGGGCCGGTCACCGTGGCGACTCACCGACTTGCTTGTTGTGCTGTTTGGTCTTGAGGCGGACGATCTGCAGGATGCTGGTGCTGGTGACGTCCGCCACCACGTCGGCCACTCGCTTCCAGACGCGCAGCAGCGCCCCGCACAGCATGTGGTACTGGCGCAGCCGCATCCCCTGCAGGCACTCCTGGCCCTCCTCGATCTTCTTGCACTTGCCATTCCTGCGGGAAAAACCGTGACGACGAGAGGACCACAAGTCAAGACCACAAGTTAAAGTTAAAGTCCCACTGATTGTCAGACACCTGAGTGTGTGAAATTTGTTCTCCGCATTTGACCCATCCCCTAAGGGAGCGGTGAGCAGCAGCGGTGCAGCGCTCGGGAATCATTTTGGTGATCTAACCCCCCAATTCCAACCCTGAGTACCAAGCAGGGAGGCAATGGGTCCCATTTTTATAGTCTTTGGTATGACCCGGCCGGGGATTGAACCCACAACCTCCCAGTCTCTGGGCGGACAAACACTACCACCAGGTCACAGAGCTGGTGTGCTCACCTGCCAGGTCGCCACGGGACCGGAGCAGGTGAATACTTCGAAGTGAGGTAACTTTCAGGGTGCCAGCACAAAAAGACACATATTGTATTGTCTATCTTGTAATAATAATATCTTAATAATAATATATTGTCTCGCTTGTAATAATAATAATAATAATAATAATGATAATAATAATATATATGATAATAATAGATTTTGTTTTTATAGTGTATTTTTATTTGCAGAAACAAATGTTGAAGTGCTTCACAAATAAATGACTGGTAAAAGAAAATATATAACCAAGAGTAAGAATAAATGATAAGCATATATAAATATGATAAGATAAGCTTGAATCCCAATTTTGATGTCATTGATGTCATAAGCGGTGTTTCCTATGCACAGGTTTATCTCTCAAACCTAACGGTATGTTTTCACTTCCAGGTCACGGGTTCAAATCCCACGGAACGGCATTCTCGATTTCAGGGCTTGGCTCTAATCCCCGATGATCGTACCGCCCACTTTCACCGGGGGGGGGAGAGGGGCGGGGGCGGTGGGCAGTGTTCTGGAGGTGGAAGTAGTGACTCACCAGTTGGCATGGCTACACTTCTTGAAGGAGAAGGTGAACTGGTTCTCCCAGCTGTCCTGCGCTTCCTCTGGAGTCACCTGTGAGGGGATATCAGGCACAGTTACCTCCGTGAACAGGTATGTGTGCGTGTGTGTGTGTGTGTGTGTGTGTGTGTGTGTGTGTGTGTGTGTGTGTGTGTGTGTGTGTGTGTGTGTGTGTGTGTGTGTGTGTGTGTGTGTGTGTGTGTGTGTGTGTGTGCGCGCGCGCGCGTGTGTGTGTGTGTGGAGCATACGCAACAGCCGCCGTGCACATTGTTTTATTATCTGGTTCACTGCTTCCTTGTCGCCACTAGGGGGCAGCCAACGCCGCGTCGTTAAACCCAAGGTTCTCGCCACATTTCCACATCCACATTTCATTACCTCATTGCGTGGGCGGATTTGAGCAAGGATCGTGAACATCGCTCGAACAATTGAAATACAAAGTTGTGTGACAAATTGACAAAGTAAAACACTTGAATAGGGAATTTTAAAGCTTGCGGTTTTAAACCAATAAACCAACCAACCAAGCTCACCTTGCGGTACCGGAGCTGCAGGTTCTCCAGGCTCTCCGACTGACTCTGCTTGCCGATGTTGGGCTTGTAGATGACAAAGTTCTTCCCCCGGCCCTGCTCGGCCAGCAGCACACACGGATGGTTCCCTCGCAGCTGTGGAGGGGGGGAGGAGGATGAGGAGGATGAGCGGGTCAGGAATACAGATGGGGTGCGGGTGTAACATGTCCTCAAAGCACGCCGGGATCCACACAATTACACCACTACCACCACGATTCACTCATTTAACGCAGCGCAAAACGGAGAGATTTCCCGCTAGCGCCGTGCAATGTTTTCATCAGCGACCCCCGGGGTGGGTGGAGCTCAAGACAATAAAAAATAAAGAAAGAAAATCAATACACGGTATATATTAATGAATTCATATTTTCCACAGAGCCTAATCACCCGGCTGGATGTGTCAGGAGAGCAACAAAAGTTAATGAGTTGTTGTTCAAGTAGAACACCTTGTTCATGACGAGACTGTGAAAGTGCACAAGTGTGTGTGTGTGGAGTTGAATTTCGAATGAAATACACGTCTTAAAAAAACGGTACGAATTCAAGAGAAAGACAATCCTCCGCTGCTGGTAGACAAAACAAAGCGACGCCGTGAAAGCTCATAAATAGGCGAGGGGATCCGGTTTAATCCCCCAACCTTTTGTACCACGCCTCGGAAAAAAAAAAAATAAAACACATAAAAGATGATATTCCTCTTGATCTGAAGGGACCGCCCCCATTCCTGCTGGCAGAGAGAAGCCCTGAGGAGGTGGTGGTGGTGGTGGTGGTCCATATAATGGTGAGGTAGTTTTACAACGCTATGAATCATGGCCAGCATTGTCATACGCAGAGCTTCAGTGTTTCCTGAGGAGGGGGGGGGGGGTTTGTCACCTTGTGGGACAGGTAGAATCCCTCGTCTGCGTGGCTGAGCTTCTGGGCCTTCTCGCAGGCTTCGGACCAGGGCATGCCTCGGTCCACACTGATCTGTGGAGAGAGAGGGGAAGATACAGAGAAAGAGACAGAGAAGAGAGAGAGGGGGGAGAGAGGAGAGGAGGGGGGGGGGGGGGGGGGGGGGGGAGAGGGAGAGACCGAGAGGAGTTTGAGAGAGAGGAACAAGTTCAAGAAGGAGTCGTTTCACACAGCAGCAGACATGCAAGTGGAGTCAACGCTGGGTCATGTTACCACAAAAACCATAAATCAGGGAGGACCCACATAAAATAGAAGCCACACGCACACACACACACAGACGCACACACACATACACACTGGGAATTAACCAACTACAGAAGCGAGAGCAAACACCGAATCCGGAACAAAAAGAGCATCAGGTGAACAGACTCCTCCGCCGCCGCACTCGCTCAACCAGTCCTGGCTTTGCGAGCGGCCCACTCGCTTGCCAAGTTTAAAATGTTCAATTGCAGGCTAGCCTGCAGCAACAGCTAAAAGCCGGAGATAGCAGTAATTATCCAGCTCCAGCCTCCCACCGGTGCCTCGGTAGACTCCTCAGCCCAGGGCAGTGCGTGTATGATCACAGTCTAACCACTGGCGAAATAACATCAATCAAGCCTACAAATAGAGCGATGAGCCCTGAGCTCTGAGCTCCCCCTGCACTCTCCACCAACCGTTGAGACGGCTGTGGACTGGGAAAGCAGTCTAATCTGTTTAACCTTTTCGAACTCATAAAAGTATTCTTAATTAAAATTATAGGTTTTTTTAATAGGTTATTTTTGTTACCACCAAAAATACATTAACTTAACTTGTCGACCGACAAAGTAAAGTGCCTTAGATGTTATATTAAATATCATCTTGTGTAAATATCACTGAAATTTGCACACAGAGCTCAGGGCTCATCGCTCTATTTGTAGGCTTGATTGATGTTATTTCGCCAGTGGTTAGACTGTGATCATACACGCACTGCCCTGGGCTGAGGAGTCTACCGAGGCACCGGTGGGAGGCTGGAGCTGGATAATTACTGCTATCTCCGGCTTTTAGCTGTTGCTGCAGGCTAGCCTGCAATTGAACATTTTAAACTTGGCAAGCGAGTGGGCCGCTCGCAAAGCCAGGACTGGTTGAGCGAGTGCGGCGGCGGAGGAGTCTGTTCACCTGATGCTCTTTTTGTTCCGGATTCGGTGTTTGCTCTCGCTTCTGTAGTTGGTTAATTCCCAGTGTGTATGTGTGTGTGCGTCTGTGAGTGTGCGTGTGGCTTCTATTTTATGTGGGTCCTCCCTGATTTATGGTTTTTGTGGTAACATGACCCAGCGTTGACTCCACTTGCATGTCTGCTGCTGTGTGAAACGACTCCTTCTTGAACTTGTTCCTCTCTCTCTCCTCTCTCCCTCCCTCTCTCTCCCCCCCCCCCCCCCCCCCCCCCCCCCCCCCCCCCCCCCCCCCCCCCCCCCCCCCCCCCCCTCCCCTCCCCCCCCCCCTCCCCTCCCCCCTCTCCCCCCCTCCCTTCCCCTCTCCCTCTCTCTCTCTCTCTCTGTCTCTTTATCTCTCTCTGTCTCTTTCTCTGTATCTTCCCCTCTCTCTCCACAGATCAGTGTGGACCGAGGCATGCCCTGGTCCGAAGCCTGCGAGAAGGCCCAGAAGCTCAGCCACGCAGACGAGGGATTCTACCTGTCCCACAAGGTGACAAACCCCCCCCCCCCCCCCCCCCCCCCCCCTCCTCAGGAAACACTGAAGCTCTGCGTATGACAATGCTGGCCATGATTCATAGCGTTGTAAAACTACCTCACCATTATATGGACCACCACCACCACCACCACCTCCTCAGGGCTTCTCTCTGCCAGCAGGAATGGGGGCGGTCCCTTCAGATCAAGAGGAATATCATCTTTTATGTGTTTGGTACAAAAGGTTGGGGGATTAAACCGGATCCCCTCGCCTATTTATGAGCTTTCACGGCGTCGCTTTGTTTTGTCTACCAGCAGCGGAGGATTGTCTTTCTCTTGAATTCGTACCGTTTTTTTAAGACGTGTATTTCATTCGAAATTCAACTCCACACACACACACTTGTGCACTTTCACAGTCTCGTCATGAACAAGGTGTTCTACTTGAACAACAACTCATTAACTTTTGTTGCTCTCCTGACACATCCAGCCGGGTGATTAGGCTCTGTGGAAAATATGAATTCATTAATATATACCGTGTATTGATTTTCTTTCTTTATTTTTTATTGTCTTGAGCTCCACCCACCCCGGGGGTCGCTGATGAAAACATTGCACGGCGCTAGCGGGAAATCTCTCCGTTTTGCGCTGCGTTAAATGAGTGAATCGTGGTGGTAGTGGTGTAATTGTGTGGATCCCGGCGTGCTTTGAGGACATGTTACACCCGCACCCCATCTGTATTCCTGACCCGCTCATCCTCCTCATCCTCCTCCCCCCCTCCACAGCTGCGAGGGAACCATCCGTGTGTGCTGCTGGCCGAGCAGGGCCGGGGGAAGAACTTTGTCATCTACAAGCCCAACATCGGCAAGCAGAGTCAGTCGGAGAGCCTGGAGAACCTGCAGCTCCGGTACCGCAAGGTGAGCTTGGTTGGTTGGTTTATTGGTTTAAAACCGCAAGCTTTAAAATTCCCTATTCAAGTGTTTTACTTTGTCAATTTGTCACACAACTTTGTATTTCAATTGTTCGAGCGATGTTCACGATCCTTGCTCAAATCCGCCCACGCAATGAGGTAATGAAATGTGGATGTGGAAATGTGGCGAGAACCTTGGGTTTAACGACGCGGCGTTGGCTGCCCCCTAGTGGCGACAAGGAAGCAGTGAACCAGATAATAAAACAATGTGCACGGCGGCTGTTGCGTATGCTCCACACACACACACACACACACACACACACACACACACACATACCTGTTCACGGAGGTAACTGTGCCTGATATCCCCTCACAGGTGACTCCAGAGGAAGCGCAGGACAGCTGGGAGAACCAGTTCACCTTCTCCTTCAAGAAGTGTAGCCATGCCAACTGGTGAGTCACTACTTCCACCTCCAGAACACTGCCCACCGCCCCCGCCCCTCTCCCCCCCCCGGTGAAAGTGGGCGGTACGATCATCGGGGATTAGAGCCAAGCCCTGAAATCGAGAATGCCGTTCCGTGGGATTTGAACCCGTGACCTGGAAGTGAAAACATACCGTTAGGTTTGAGAGATAAACCTGTGCATAGGAAACACCGCTTATGACATCAATGACATCAAAATTGGGATTCAAGCTTATCTTATCATATTTATATATGCTTATCATTTATTCTTACTCTTGGTTATATATTTTCTTTTACCAGTCATTTATTTGTGAAGCACTTCAACATTTGTTTCTGCAAATAAAAATACACTATAAAAACAAAATCTATTATTATCATATATATTATTATTATCATTATTATTATTATTATTATTATTATTATTATTATTATTACAAGCGAGACAATATATTATTATTAAGATATTATTATTACAAGATAGACAATACAATATGTGTCTTTTTGTGCTGGCACCCTGAAAGTTACCTCACTTCGAAGTATTCACCTGCTCCGGTCCCGTGGCGACCTGGCAGGTGAGCACACCAGCTCTGTGACCTGGTGGTAGTGTTTGTCCGCCCAGAGACTGGGAGGTTGTGGGTTCAATCCCCGGCCGGGTCATACCAAAGACTATAAAAATGGGACCCATTGCCTCCCTGCTTGGTACTCAGGGTTGGAATTGGGGGGTTAGATCACCAAAATGATTCCCGAGCGCTGCACCGCTGCTGCTCACCGCTCCCCGAGGGGATGGGTCAAATGCGGAGAACAAATTTCACACACTCAGGTGTCTGACAATCAGTGGGACTTTAACTTTAACTTGTGGTCTTGACTTGTGGTCCTCTCGTCGTCACGGTTTTTCCCGCAGGAATGGCAAGTGCAAGAAGATCGAGGAGGGCCAGGAGTGCCTGCAGGGGATGCGGCTGCGCCAGTACCACATGCTGTGCGGGGCGCTGCTGCGCGTCTGGAAGCGAGTGGCCGACGTGGTGGCGGACGTCACCAGCACCAGCATCCTGCAGATCGTCCGCCTCAAGACCAAACAGCACAACAAGCAAGTCGGTGAGTCGCCACGGTGACCGGCCCGGTTTTTTTGGACTGATCTATCCGGCACACTTCGAGGTGGACTTCTAGCCACTTGGGATATCAAAAGCCCCGAGATGACGGCGGTGTTTGAAACCGCTTCGAATGACTAATGACGCTCACACCTGGTGGTATTACATGTCTCCTTTCACTCACAAATGGGAGGTTTATTTGCATAATAAGAAAATGTACAATGCAATGTACATTTGGAAGCAACGAATGCAAAGATTGTCAGAAATTGTTAAGCAGTTAAGCAATTATTTTCTCTCTTTGTAATGATCTTCTCTGACCTCATACCGATCTCTCTATTACGTCGCCTAAAATTGTATAGATTGGAGACGGTTTAAAAAAAGTTCCATCTGAGCTACATTCCCCACCACGGCTCATCAACAACAACAAAGTGACACTCGAGACAACTCTAACCTTGTGCCAACCGCAATGACTTTGAAACAAAAATGAACCAAAATTCAAATTGAAACTATCGATCCACTCACTGCCGCTTGGTTGACAAACATAAAACACCACAGCTAACCCCCCCCCCCCTCTCTTGTTGTGTCCCAAGGCATCAAGATCCCGGAGAACTGTGTGGCGCGCGTCCGCGATGAGCTGATCCAGATGGACGAGGAGGTGAAGAAGCGTCGCAAGGAGAAGGACCAGCAGGCCCTGGAGCAGCGGCAGGCGGATGAGCGGCAGCGCCGGCTGGTGCAGGCCAACCAGCACCTTATGGACAGGATCAGCCAGAACCACATCATGAACCAGTCCCTCGCCCAGGGCCAGGGCCACGCCCAGGGCCCGGCCCAGGGCTTGGTGCTGGCCCACAAGCCCCAGAACCATATCCACAACCACAACCAGAACCAGAACCAGAACCCGCCCACACAAAGGACCCAGCCCCGTGGCATTTCCCAGGTGACGCTACAGAGGGGCAAGTTGGCCCAAGGCCAGGCCTCCTCACAGCGGGCGGGCCAGAACCTCGCCCGCCTGCCCCCCCACAGAACCCCCAGCCAAATCCAGCCAAGGACCCAGAACAACCGGCCAAACAATAGCAACAAAGGTGGCTTGGGGCTCCTGCCCAGCATGGCCACCCTCAGCTCCCACTTCCCCCCGTTCTCCTCCCAGCCCTTCATGAACTCCTTCCCCTCGCTGAAGAGCCACACCCTGTCCTCCCAGGGCCTGCTGTCCAACCCGTCCTCCTCCGCTTCCAAAAACCCCCTGGACGACATCTTGGACCTGACCATGAGCCCGTCCCTCTCCCCGGACAGCACGGAGGGCGGGCCGCTGGGTCTGGAGGGCCTCGCCGGCGTGGCCCCGGGGAACTTCAGGGACGACTTTGCCCTGGAGTCCCTGATCTCACCCAACGTGCTCGGCCTCCACCACCAGCGCTCCGCCCAGACACTGCAGAAGCAGCAGCAGCCACGGCTCCAGCAGCAGCAGCCATCTCCGCTGCTGCGACAGCTGCAGCAGCAGCAGCAGCAGCAGCAGCAGCAGCAGGACAGCCAGTCAGACTACCTGGACTTCTTGGACTTCAGCATGGCCGGCCCCCACCACCCTTCCTCCTCCTCTACCTCCTCGTCCGCGGCCGGCGGGCCAGTCCCGCACGGCGGCGTGTCGCACGTGGCCCGGGGGCGGGGCATGCTGTCCGCCGCCGGGCTCCTCCCCCCGTCCTCCGCCTCCTCGCCCTCCGCCTCCGCCTCCTCCTCGCCGCTCTTCTCCACCAACGCGTCGCCCGCCTCGCTCTTCTCCTCCTCCAACGCGTCGCCCTCCTCCCTCTTCTCCTCCCCCGTCTGCCTCCTGCCACCGCCTCCCCCCGACCCCTCCCTGCCCTCCCTGAACTCCCTGCCCAACGGCCACTGCGGCAGCACCAGCACCCTGGACGTGCGGGAGGTGCTCAACAGCATGCTGCTGGCCAGCAACGACCGCAAGTCCGTCATCCAGTTCCGTCTGCCCGAGTGACTGTCGTCGTCTCCTGCTGCTGCTGCTGCTGCTGCTGTGTGTGGAGCACACCCTCTCTTTCGGACCATCTCCCAGACCCCTCAGGGCCTATAGTCACATCACTGCCTGTTCCGACCCCCCCGCTGCCCGCCCCACCACCCCCGTCTCCCCTACAAACACATACCCCCCCCCCTCCACCCCGCATCGCCATCCAACTCGAGTGTTCTGAGCAAACCAGTGCGACCACCAGACTTTGTGCAGGGAATTTGTGTGGGAGAGATAATGGCGGGGGTGGGGGTGGGGAGCTCTCATGGTATCCTCTCAATTCTTTTATTTGTTTCTTTATTTTTTACACCAAAGCCCTCACCGACCCCTCGCCCCCCTTAAACCGTGAAAAGGCAGCTGTAACACAGATGGAGTTGTACTGTTTGAGAAACATCTTGTGCTGTATGTTATGATGACTGGAGTGTGTGTGCCGTCGGTGTGACGTTCATCGGGGGTAATCCTTGTGTGTGCGTGCGTGCGTGCGTGTGTGTGGTGGGGGGGGGGGGGGGGGGTGCGGGATCAGTTCACCGTGACACAGCCGCCCCCCTGCTGGCTCCATGTGGTATGAAGGGTGACCGTTGCTGGAACCAAATTGCCTTTTACCATTTGTAGTAAACATTTCTGTAGATTTCCTGCCGGTGTGTTTGTATTCCGCGCCACCCCCTTACCTTTTTACTTGGTGTGTGTGCCAGCTCAGTACCAGTGTCTTCCCCCCCCCCCCCCCCCCCCCCCCTGTTGTTGACTCGACTGCAACAAGGCTGTATGTATGCAAGGAATTTCACAATTACAATTACCTTTTGTGAAACTAGAAAAACTGAACCCCCAGACAAGACAGGGGAAGCTTGTTGCGGTAGTTGGCCTCCGAATGAGTGTTCACCTTGCTGTTTGTGGTGCGCGAGCCCACCCGCCCCAATCCCACCTCTCTCTCCCCCCCATCTCCCCCCCCCCCCCCCATCTCCCCTCTCTCCCCCCATCTCCCCTCTCTCCCCCATCCCCTCCCCTGTGTGTCTGAACACTCGTCCCTAGTCTAGAGTGAGGGAGAGGGGGGAGGGGGAGGGGGGGGAAGAGAGAGCAGTCTGCTATTGCAAACAGTGCCTTTTGAATAAAATGAAAAAAAAATCAACTCAAATGCAGTCTTTAAAAACCCATATAGGCCTAATGTATAGATTTGTACTTCTTGAACGTTGTATTCTTTTCTTTTTTTCTGTTTTTTTTTGTTGTTTTATTCCTAATTTATTACGATATATATATTTGTATTTAACTCTTAAAAACCCCCCGGTGTTTGTGGTGGTGGGTCTTCGATTAAAAAAAAAAAAAAACAACCTTACCCCCCCCCCGCCCTGTTTAGCCTGTGTGTCACTGTGTGTGTGTGTGTGTGTGTGTGTCGCTGTGTATGTGTGTGTGTGTATATCGGTGAAACCTACATTTGTCCAATAGAAATCAGGCAGCCTCACCCGTGTCCTCTCACCCTAATAATAGAACACCATGGGGGGTGGGCTTTGTCCTCATGTGGCGCTGGGAGGCTGCGTGTTGATGTAGATTGGAGTACAGTTGTCAAAGAAATGATTTAAAAAAAAAATAACTTCCCCCCCAACCCCACTGTCTTTCTATTAGCATATTTAGCGATGGGACTCTTGGTTTGCATTGATGTTTTGAAGTCTCAGGAACGTCTGGAGTGCTTTAGGTTTCTGTTTTTTGTAAACTTTTCGACCAATATTGATATAGTACGTTGTTTTATGTTTTCTCAGTCCGTGTCTATACGATCCTACATGTTTTGAGAACCATTTTGGGATCTGGCCATCATTCGTTTTCGTTTTTTGTTTTCGTTTTTTTAGAAATGAATATGAATGCACTGTAGTTGGTTCCCGCGATGACATGGCTGCGCAAACGCAACCAATCAAACAGCAATAATACAACAACAACGACGACAACAACAACAAAAAAAAGAGAAGACCGATTCTACGTTTGTTAGGAAATAAGAAACTAAATCCTCAGTACTGTTTACGCTCGAGAATCCGGGCATCGCGTGGTGGCCCGCCCCTGCATGGATGGTGTGGATGTGGACTCGAACCGACGTGTTTCTTCGTTGTGCTCTATAGTGTTGTGGTGAAACCCGGATGCATAATATGACCCCTTTTTTTTCCCCTGTTTGTTTTAATGTAAAGAGCCGTTTCATGGGGTGAAAGAAAAACTATGTTCCTAGATGTTTTGTCCCCGATGTTTATCATGATGAAAGTGAATACTATTTATATTTAAGGGATATTTTAGATTTTAGACATGTTATCCTGGTTATTAATGCATTAGTCGAGGAAAGGTATGGTCAGGGATGTGTTTTGCTTTTAAAGAAAAAAATACTAAATGGCTACAAAACAAACAAATACAGTCTATTCTATTCTATTGCCACCAAATAATACTTGCACTGCTCTGTACAGCTGTACAGGGACTGGGTTTCCGTTGTACTCTCAGTACTCTCACCTACAGATTATCTCTCATTCTCAATGTGTGGAGTCGCGTGGTCCCAGGCGACGGATGACAGATTCTGCCGGGAGAGAAAGTACCAAAGTATTCCACAGACAGTAACTGGGGCGTGAGTCGTTAGTGGTGGAGTGTGTTCCTGGGTTTAGATTGAGGCAGAACCCGGATGACTGCTCTGTACAGCTGTACAGGGACTGGGTTTCCGTTGTACTCTCAGTACTCTCACCTACAGATTATCTCTCATTCTCAATGTGTGGAGTCGCGTGGTCCCAGGTGACGGATGACAGATTCTGCCGGGACTGTAGTTTGCAGAAAGATACCAAAGTATTCCACAGACAGTAACTGGCTCGAAGACATCTGATCTTTAATCAATCTCAGGAAAGAAAATACCCCCCCCCCCCCCAAACTAGATTTATTAGCCAGATATCAGAGAGAAGTATATTTTCCCCTATTTACCGTCGTAGAAGTCACCATGACATGGGATTGCTATTTTCTTTTGTTGGTATTACACTCTGTTCGGAAATTCTCTTTGTGGTATTATTGCCGTGTAATACCCTGATGTGATGCTTTAGTCATTTGTTTGTAAAATTGTTTGTGAAAATGTCTGGTTAAAAATGATTATGCCTTCCTAGGGCCACAAAATTGAGTTGGTTTTGTTTTAAGGAGAACTATTTCCGCACCATTTCCCTTTTATTCGTATTTTTTTGTCTTAATTTCTTTTTTTTTTTGCACCTGGGTTTCACTAAGAGGTCCCAGGTGTTTATGCTGACTTTTTTTTTTTACATTTACTTCACCACAAAGTCTCAGACACAAGGCATCATCTTGATATGGCCCAGATTATTTGATGTTTTATTTCTAGTGCTTAATTTAAACTCAACCATTTTAATTTTCAAAAGTAAGAAAGCATTTCCTTTCTTTTGCTTTATGTTTGACGTCAGAGTTAAAGCTTTATGCGTCTTGGATGTGGACCTACATTGAGACAAAATACTACATTTTTAAGAACCCTGTTACTTTGTTAACTAGTGTAGGTTGGCATCTTTTTGCCAATTTTTTTTGTATAATTTTGCACTAAGAATGGCATAATCAAGTTACTTTTGTTGTGTTGGTTATGATTGAGAGTCGCAAGATGGTGTTCCCGACCTGAAGAGTTGCTTCTTGTATACTGTAACCGACATCCCTGTTTCCCCACCTTCTGCATATTATATAAATGTCTTCACATTCAAATAATTTATTGCTAACAAAAAAATGAAACAAAAACATGCTACTGATTGTATGTATTTTTAAACAAAGACTATTTTTTTCTGTAAAAAAAAAAAACTGTTCAGCAACTGTGTTCAGCACTTTTATTCTGGGTTGTGTTTTTGTTTTTCTATATATTTATAATTTAGATCGAAATGTATATATTGTAAAAAATTGTGCCTTTCGACTAATTCTTTTAAAGGTTTTCTACTCATAAAAGGAAGGAATATATCATATTGCAATCTTATCTTTGTAAACAAATAAAAATTTCAAGATTGCGGAAATAGTTCCCTATCTTCTTTGAACTTCTACATTCTTAACATAGTTTGCCATCATTTGCTGGCAGTATTTTCTATCAATATGAATCACAAGTACAGCATTGAAATGAAAGTTTATTTGTAAAGTTCTTACTTACAATTACAGCTTCAACGGGTTACAAATGTCCAACACCCAAGCCCCCATGAGGTTAAGTAATAACTCCACAACCCAGAGAGAAGAAACCTCAAAGACTGGATCCCAGAAGCCTGTAGGTGTGCCAGTAGCAAGGCATTCAATGAAAGCAAAACAAAAAGTACAAAAATGAACATGAATGGTTGAATTCAGATAAAAATCTGGGTTCATGAGTACTTATGAAATCATCTGAACATAGTAAACAGCAGAAAAACGAGGAAAAATAAAACGAGATCTAGGTCAGTGTGTGTGGTGCTGTTTCAACCAACGTATACAAACAATATTAGTTCTTTAAGATGTAGTTTGATGCTTTCTCCAAAATGAATGGTGCAGTGCAGTCTGGCTTTGTGAAACAATCGGACATGGGGGGCTCTAGCTAAATGAACCACTGGGAGCCAGTAACGTGCAAGTCACTGAAACACTGGGGGCCAGTATCGTGCAAGTCACTGAAACACTGGGGGCCAGTATCGTGCAAGTCACTGAAACACTGGGGGCCAGTATCGTACAAGTCACGGAACCACTGGGGGCCAGTATCAAGTCACTGAAACACTGGGGGCCAGTATCGTGCAAGTCACTGAAACACTGGGGGCCAGTATCGTACAAGTCACGGAACCACTGGGGGCCAGTATCATCAAGTCACGGAACCACTGGGGGCCAGTATCGTGCAAGTCACTGAAACACTGGGGGCCAGTATCGTAATCACTGAAACACTGCCAGTATCGTACAAGTCACGGAACCACTGGGGGCCAGTATCATCAAGTCACTGAAACACTAGGGGGCCAGTATTGTACAAGTAACAAACACTGGGGGCCAGTATCGTACAAATCACTGAAACACTGGGGGCCAGTATGTGCAAGTCACTGAAACACTGAGGGCCAGTATGTGCAAGTCACTGAAACACTGGGGGCCAGTATCGTGCACGTCACTGAAACACTGGGGGCCAGTATCGTACAAATCACTGAAACACTGGGGGCCAGTATGTACAAGTCACGGAACCACTAGGGGCCAGTATCGTGCAAGTCACTGAAACACTGGGGGCCAGTATCGTACAAGTCACTGAAACAGGGTCTAGACCCCCCCCCCCCCCCCCCCCTGTTGTTGACTCGACTGCAACAAGGCTGTATGTATGCAAGGAATTTCACAATTACAATTACCTTTTGTGAAACTAGAAAAGCTGAATCCCCAGACAAGACAGGGGAAGCTTGTTGCGGTAGTTGGCCTCCGAATGAGTGTTCACCTTGCTGTTTGTGGTGCGCGAGCCCACCCGCCCCAATCCCACCTCTCTCTCCCCCCCATCTCCCCTCTCTCCCCCCATCTCCCCTCTCTCCCCCATCCCCTCCCCTGTGTGTCTGAACACTCGTCCCTAGTCTAGAGTGAGGGAGGAGGGGGAGGGGGGGGAAGAGAGAGCAGTCTGCTATTGCAAACAGTGCCTTTTGAATAAAATGAAAAAAAAATCAACTCAAATGCAGTCTTTAAAAACCCATATAGGCCTAATGTATAGATTTGTACTTCTTGAACGTTGTATTCTTTTCTTTTTTTCTGTTTTTTTTTGTTGTTTTATTCCTAATTTATTACGATATATATATTTGTATTTAACTCTTAAAAACCCCCCGGTGTTTGTGGTGGTGGGTCTTCGATTAAAAAAAAAAAAAACAACCTTACCCCCCCCCCGCCCTGTTTAGCCTGTGTGTCACTGTGTGTGTGTGTGTGTGTGTGTGTCGCTGTGTATGTGTGTGTGTGTATATCGGTGAAACCTACATTTGTCCAATAGAAATCAGGCAGCCTCACCCGTGTCCTCTTACCCTAATAATAGAACACCATGGGGGGGTGGGCTTTGTCCTCATGTGGCGCTGGGAGGCTGCGTGTTGATGTAGATTGGAGTACAGTTGTGTCAAAGAAATGATTTAAAAAAAAAATAACTTCCCCCCCAACCCCACTGTCTTTCTATTAGCATATTTAGCGATGGGACTCTTGGTTTGCATTGATGTTTTGAAGTCTCAGGAACGTCTGGAGTGCTTTAGGTTTCTGTTTTTTGTAAACTTTTCGACCAATATTGATATAGTACGTTGTTTTATGTTTTCTCAGTCCGTGTCTATACGATCCTACATGTTTTGAGAACCATTTTGGGATCTGGCCATCATTCGTTTTCGTTTTTTGTTTTTATTTTTTTAGAAATGAATATGAATGCACTGTAGTTGGTTCCCGCGATGACATGGCTGCGCAAACGCAACCAATCAAACAGCAATAATACAACAACAGACGACAACAACAACAACAAAAGAAGACCGATTCTAGTTTGTTAGGAATAAGAAACTAAATCCTCAGTACTGTTTACGCTCGAGAATACGGGCATCGCGTGGTGGCCGCCCCTGCATGGATGGTGTGGATGTGGACTCGAACCGGACGTGTTTCTTCGTTGTGCTCTATAGTGTTGTGGTGAAACCCGGATGCATAATATGACCCCTTTTTTTTTTCCCCTGTTTGTTTTAATGTAAAGAGCCGTTTCATGGGGTGAAAGAAAAACTATGTTCCTAGATGTTTTGTCCCCGATGTTTATCATGATGAAAGTGAATACTATTTATATTTAAGGGATATTTTAGATTTTAGACATGTTATCCTGGTTATTAATGCATTAGTCGAGGAAAGGTATGGTCAGGGATGTGTTTTGCTTTTAAAGAAAAAAATACTAAATGGCTACAAAACAAACAAATACAGTCTATTCTATTCTATTGCCACCAAATAATACTTGCACTGCTCTGTACAGCTGTACAGGGACTGGGTTTCCGTTGTACTCTCAGTACTCTCACCTACAGATTATCTCTCATTCTCAATGTGTGGAGTCGCGTGGTCCCAGGTGACGGATGACAGATTCTGCCGGGACTGTAGTTTGCAGAAAGATACCAAAGTATTCCACAGACAGTAACTGGCTCGAAGACATCTGATCTTTAATCAATCTCAGGAAAGAAAATCCCCCCCCCCCCCCCCCCCAACTAGATTTATTAGCCAGATATCAGAGAGAAGTATATTTTCCCCTATTTACCGTCGTAGAAGTCACCATGACATGGGATTGCTATTTTCTTTTGTTGGTATTACACTCTGTTCGGAAATTCTCTTTGTGGTATTATTGCCGTGTAATACCCTGATGTGATGCTTTAGTCATTTGTTTGTAAAATTGTTTGTGAAAATGTCTGGTTAAAAATGATTATGCCTTCCTAGGGCCACAAAATTGAGTTGGTTTTGTTTTAAGGAGAACTATTTCCGCACCATTTCCCTTTTATTCGTATTTTTTTGTCTTAATTTCTTTTTTTTTTTGCACCTGGGTTTCACTAAGAGGTCCCAGGTGTTTATGCTGACTTTTTTTTTTTACATTTACTTCACCACAAAGTCTCAGACACAAGGCATCATCTTGATATGGCCCAGATTATTTGATGTTTTATTTCTAGTGCTTAATTTAAACTCAACCATTTTAATTTTCAAAAGTAAGAAAGCATTTCCTTTCTTTTGCTTTATGTTTGACGTCAGAGTTAAAGCTTTATGCGTCTTGGATGTGGACCTACATTGAGACAAAATACTACATTTTTAAGAACCCTGTTACTTTGTTAACTAGTGTAGGTTGGCATCTTTTTGCCAATTTTTTTTGTATAATTTTGCACTAAGAATGGCATAATCAAGTTACTTTTGTTGTGTTGGTTATGATTGAGAGTCGCAAGATGGTGTTCCCGACCTGAAGAGTTGCTTCTTGTATACTGTAACCGACATCCCTGTTTCCCCACCTTCTGCATATTATATAAATGTCTTCACATTCAAATAATTTATTGCTAACAAAAAAATGAAACAAAAACATGCTACTGATTGTATGTATTTTTAAACAAAGACTATTTTTTTCTGTAAAAAAAAAAAACTGTTCAGCAACTGTGTTCAGACACTTTTATTCTGGGTTGGTGTTTTTGTTTTTCTATTATATTTATAATTTAGAATCGAAATGTATAATATTGTAAAAAATTGTGCCTTTCGACTAAATTCTTTTAAAGGGTTTTCTACTCATAAAAGGAAGGAATATATCATATTGCAATCTTATCTTTGTAAACAAATAAAAATTTCAAGATTGCGGAAATAGTTCCCTATCTTCTTTGAACTTCTACATTCTTAACATAGTTTGCCATCATTTGCTGGCAGTATTTTCTATCAATATGAATCACAAGTACAGCATTGAAATGAAAGTTTATTTGTAAAGTTCTTACTCACAATTACAGCTTCAACGGGTTACAAATGTCCAACACCCAAGCCCCCATGAGGTTAAGTAATAACTCCACAACCTAGAGAGAAGAAACCCTCAAAGACTGGATCCCAGAAGCCTGTAGGTGTGCCAGTAGCAAGGCATTCAATGAAAGCAAAACAAAAATGAACATGAATGGTTGAATTCAGATAGAAATCTGGGTTCATGAGTACTTATGAAATCAGTCATCTGAACATAGTAAACAGCAGAAAAACAAGAGGAAAAATAAAACGATCTAGATCAGTGTGTGTGGTGCTGTTTGAACCAACGTATACAAACAATATTAGTTCTTTAAGATGTAGTTTGATGCTTTTTCTCCAAAATGAATGGTGCAGTGCAGTCTGGCTTTTGTGAAACAATCGGACATGGGGGCTCTAGCTAATGAACCACTGGGAGCCAGTAACAATGCAAGTCACTGAAACACTGGGGGCCAGTATCGTGCAAGTCACGGGACCACCTGGGGCCAGTATCGCGCACATCACTGAAACACTGGGGGCCAGTATCGTGCAAGTCACTGAAACACTGGGGGGCAGTATCGTACAAGTCACGGAACCACTGGGGGGCCAGTATCATCAAGTCACGGAACCACTGGGGGCCAGTATCGTGCAAGTCACTGAAACCACTGGGGGCCAGTATCGTACAAGTCACGAACCACTGGGGCCAGTATCATCAAGTCACTGAACACTAGGGGGCCAGTATTGTACAAGTAACAAACACTGGGGGCCAGTATCGTACAAATCACTGAAACACTGGGGGCCAGTATGTGCAAGTCACTGAAACACTGAGGGCCAGTATGTGCAAGTCACTGAAACACTGGGGGCCAGTATCGTGCACGTCACTGAAACACTGGGGGCCAGTATCGTACAAGTCACTGAAACACTGGGGGCCAGTATGTACAAGTCACGGAACCACTAGGGGTCAGTATCGTGCAAATCACCGAAACACTGGGGGCCAGTATGTACAAGTCATGGAACCACTAGGGGCCAGTATCGTGCAAATCACCGAAACACTGGGGGCCAGTATGTACAAGTCACGGAACCACTAGGGGCCAGTATCGTGCAAGTCACTGAAACACTGGGGGGCCAGTATCGTACAAGTCACTGAAACACTGGGGGCCAGTATGTACAAATCACTGAAACACTGGGGGCCAGTATGTACAAGTCACGGAACCACTAGGGGCCAGTATCGTACAAGTCACTGAAACACTGGGGGCCAGTATCAAAGTCACTGAAACACTGGGGGCCAGTATGTACAAGTCACGGAACCACTAGGGGCCAGTATCGTACAAGTCACTGAAACACTGGGGGCCAGTATCATACAAGTCACTGAAACACTGGGGGCCAGTATCGTACAAGTCACGGAACCACTAGGGGCCAGTATCGTACAAGTCACTGAAACACTGGGGGCCAGTATGTACAAGTCACGGAACCACTAGGGGCCAGTATCGTACAAGTCACGGAACCACTAGGGGCCAGTATCGTACAAGTCACGGAACCACTAGGGGCCAGTATCGTACAAGTCACTGAAACACTGGGGGGGGGTGCAGTATCGTACAAGTAACCAGGTAGAGACACCGTGTTCAACATCTGCTCTACACGCCATCATTATTTTTGCAGCACACACACACACAAATGACAGATATAAAATGTGTTCATAAACGAATAAACTCATTCTACTTTTTATTACGATGAAAACGAGCGAACGACACGAATATTTGCTCGTAAAATCACCATTGTTTGTACTCATTGGGCGTGGGCCGACTTCGCTGCCCGCCAAAAAGGAGTCGCGCTGCGTGATGACGTCATGAAACTCACCTGGACGCGTCATCATTGAAAGGCCACGCCCCCCCGTCTGCAACTACAGGTTAGAGGACAACAAACTTTTTAGGAAACTTCTGAGTCAGATTTAGTCCGCCGGTGCGCGGGTAATGTGTTTGTCCAGAGGGGATTGGAGGAGGATTACTTGATCACTTTTTTGGACTTGTGGTTATATTCACCACGGCAAAAGAGATATCTTACAGTTGGATGCAACAGCCACCCACCGCCTCGCCAATCTGGGCACGGAGGGATAAGCGACGGACTTGTGTACATGGGAAATGTGGGGAGAATTAAGTCAATGTTAGCTAAAGATAGATAGATGTCGTTTTGCAGTATAAAGGTTAAAGCCATTATTATTGATGGAAGATATTATTATTGATGAAAGATATTTGTTGATACATTTGAGATTTGACACAATGACGTGAAGAACCCCAGTACTTCCGGGGTCTCACCTGTCTGGTGCTGTTGGAGAAGGGGGGGTGTCTCTGTGATCAAGAACCCCACTGCTTCCTGGGTCTCACCTGTCTGGTTCTATTGGAGAAGGTGTGGGTCCCTATGATTAAGAACCCTGGTACTTCCTGGGTCTCACCTGTCTGGTTCTATTGGAGAAGGTGGGGGTCCCTATGATTAAAAACCCCTGGTACTTCCTGGGTCTCACCTGTCTGGATATCTGCCTCTGAAGAAGGTGTGGGTCCCCTATGAATTAAGAACCCTGTACCTTCCTGGGTTCTCACACTTGTCTGGTTTTATTGAGAAAGGGGGGGGTCCCTATGATCAAGAACCCAGGTGGCTTCCTGGGTCTCACGTGTCTTAGTTCTATTTGGAGAGGGGGGGGGGGGGGGGGTTGCCGTATAAGAGACCCCAGTAAGCTCCGGGGTCTCCCCTGTTCTGGTTCTGTGGTAGAAGGGGTGGTCTCCGTATGATCATAGAACCCCAAGTGACTTTCCTGGGTCTCACCTGTCCCTGGTTCTATTGCGAGGGAAAAAGGGGGTCTGTCTATGATCAAGAAACCCCAGTGCTTCCTGGGTCTCACCTGTCTGGTTCTATTGGAGAAGGGGGGGGGGGGGGTGCCGTATGAAGAGCCCCAGTAGCTCCGGGGTCTCCCCTGTCTGGTTCTGTCGTAGAAGGGGGGGGGGTCCCTATGATCAAGAACCCCAGTACTTCCTGCGTCTCGCCTATCTGGTTCTGCCACACATGCAGGTTTCTGCTTGTCTCACAGGAAGTTTCACAATAGTTTCGACTCTGCATTCCAGAATACCTGCCTCTATCAGTCCAGGGGTGTGAGGCTATAAAGATAATACAGGAGTGCTGTGGTGTTGTGTACCTTTTTAAATAAAGAAAATAAAAAGATCCCAACAGCATTATTGATCAGTGGAGTTTATTATAACCGTGTAGCCGTGCTCTCTTGTGGCTCTGCGGTGGATGAATACCAAGAAAGTAGTTGTGTGTGTGTGTGTGTGTGTGTGTGTGTGTGGGAGGGGGGTGTTTGCGCTGTGTACGCGCAAAGTGAGGCTGACAGTTGTCAACTTCCAGTTTCAGCCACGTCTGTACTCACTTTCAGTCACGACACTCTTTCAATCATGGTCACCGTCCTAGACGATGCTTTAGCAATAACCAAATCTAAGACAGCGTGTGTTGGGGCAGTGTTTTGCATGTTGGAATATCAGCAGCCGCGAGTTTCTTTGCGTAGACATTGTGTGTTTGCTGCATAGTTGGACCATGCACAACACTAATAGAGCGAAAGAGACTAGAGAGTTAGTCATGTGTGTGTGTTCTGCTTATTTAAGAGAGACACACCTTCGCTCCCTGAGAGGCCGGCTACTTACTGGCTCAGGTTTACTTAGGCAACCGCATTTTTCCCCCAGTGCACCTTGCGTGTTACTTTCGATTATTTGAGAAAATGATCCCCCCCACCCACCCCCCCGCAAAGGTATTAATGATTCAGTGAGGGAGGCCCAGTAATCTAAAGGCCAGCTGTTGGACACAACTGAGCTGCCAACGTGTTTTCAGGCCCTTTCATAAATATTAACCCTGTCAGATTTCATACTAAACTACATGAGCTGTATACTATTATCAGTGTATATTGCACAGGGCCAACATTTTTTGTGTGTTTTTTTTTAACTTGCCAGAGTGGGAAACTCTCCCTGCCAAGCAATTGTTTGAATATGTAACCCTGACTTTTGTGTTCAGTTTGGACCCTTAACACAAAGTACAACCTGCCCCCAGCTCCCAGATCTGTACAAACAAGTGTGAAGGACCAACAAACTATATATCCTGTGTACTGTACTGTACCGGGCACTGAGATGATTACAGAGTTGACAGCAAACACTTGTTTTACACACCCAAGGGCTACAAGTTTGCCCTCTAGGGGACATGCATTTAAATACTGCTTGGCACCAGAACTACTCTCAGTGCCATAGCATTGTGTGTGTGTCTGTGTGTGTGTGTGTGTGTGTGTGTGTGTGTGTGTGTGTGTGTGACACTTTACAGGGAACCCTGAAACTTTACTCAGTAAGCAGACCCTACCCCCTGTCAATTATTAATGGTCCACTGTTCTCATTCCTCCTACGTAACCATGACACCGGTCGGCACAAACCTCAAGCCAGCAGCCCGGGACAGACTGCTAGCTTTCCCAACTTCAGTCTGACACACACAGACACACACACACACACACACACAGGACTGGCAGTGTGTGGCTACTGAGTGTTGGGTCACATTGCAATGGAGTACTTTGTGCGGGATGGTGGCAGAATCCTGGAATGTTAGGCTTCTCTCCTGGTTGGGAGCAGGGCCATAGACGATAGCTTGTTTTGTCTTTTTGCCTGGAGTTTCATGGACTCTTGAGACTTCGTGGACTCTTGAGACTTCGTGGACTCTTGAGACTTCGTGGACTCTTGAGACTGGTGATCTTTTCTACAAGGGCTCACATACAGCCATGTTCTGACCTATTGGTCCATCGCTGGTGGTCGTTTTTATCCGTGCGAGGTCCAATCGCAGGAGTGGGAACACCGGTTTGTGTCGTGCGAGTATGAATCTCGCTCAGCGCATGAAACTGATGAAGCATTTTGGGTCCTTGCCGCCCGAGCCTCCACCACCAACACCACCACCTCTCATGGCTGTACCTGTAAGTGTGTCTACTCACCAGCAACTGAACCGTAGATAATCTTTAATCTGTTCAAAATTCCGGATTGACACTCTTAATCTTTTATCTCTTCAGCAGCTCCATTTTGATGGACAATGTACATTGTAATATTCAGTATATTTAACAAACGCAATCGGCTATTCTTCACCATCAATAATAACCTTCTTCGGTATTCATGGAATGTTGGGGGCGGAGCCTTACAGTAGACCCAAAACCATCTTTTTTTCAGGTTTAAGGTTGAAATGTGCATCTACTACCATGGATGAGTCTCTCTGTCTACCTGGCTAATTATTACATTTGACACTTGGGGTGACTCAAGCCTTCTGATATGGGTTAATGGTTATCTTTTCCTGTACAAGGCAGTGTTGGTAGTACCACCTTAAATCTCTGGTATACTAAAGACCAATAGAGCCTGTGAAGGTGGGCATAGCTGGGGCTGGGAGGGGAGGAGCTCTCCAGGTAGGGCTAGCTAGATGTGTTCTTCCCTGTTGTATACTGAAAGAGAAGCAGCGGCAGTGCATTGGGTATTAATTACCTTACCGTTATCGGGTTTCACCTGGACAGGGGCCAAGCCCACAGGAGGTATCCACACAGGTGTCCGGCCCAAACAGGAAGTATTTGCACTGCGAAACAGTGAAGGATCTGTGATTTATTTTTATTTTTTTTAATTATTGATTTTTGGTGGAGACTTCTGGTTGTTGTGGTGGTGTGAACCTATACGACACAAAGCATCGCTTGTGTGAAGAGTGCGAGAGGCTGCAGGTGTGCACAGCCGTTGAAATCCCAGTTGGGGTGAGGAGGAGGAGGAGGAGGAGGAGGAGGAAGAGGAGGGAGGGAGGGGGAAATGGAAGTGAGATTCAAAGAACAATGGGTAAGTGGTCACCAAGTGTGCAATTAAAGCTCGAAAAAGCTCTTGTTTGCTCAAGATGTCCACCGCTAAGCTGAAGGGGCTTCCAGGAAAGAGCTCTGGATCAGCATGACCTCATAAGGGACTTTAATCCAGAGGCTCTTGGGCTCAGTGTACGGGTGTGCTAGCGTTAGAGAGGACCTCGGAACACTCCCGCGGGGGGCTTCAGCGTCTAGGCAGCCACGCCCTTAATAGTCAGCAGCCATGTTTGCCTCCTATCTCACCCCTGAATGGGGCAGCCTATCAACAGGAATCATAGGGCTTTTATGGCATGAAATATGGAGGAAAAGGGCTGCTTGTTTCCCAATGCGGTGGACAATGTTGTTCGATATGGGTTCCAGTGTTGTACAGTGTTTGTGACGAGCGCGATCCACGATTCCACGAGAGAATTCTGGGAGGCAATTGGCTGCATGGTCATGGTGTGTGCATATCATTCAAATTGCGTGGTGGTGCGCTTTTTCCAGGGAAGTGCATCGACTCCTATCATCATCATCATCATCATCATCATCCTCATCATCTATTTGCATTGCTGACATCCATTTTGAGTTAGGTTCCATAAAAATCTCCAACAATGATCTACGATTGAAGCTGTTCTGTGTAGCATTTACAACGTGAACTTCCGAAGACTTATCCCTTATCTTCATCATTGGTCTAAAGTGCGTTTGTGTTTGTGATTAAGGTGTTTCAAACTCTAATCTGTGTATTTGAGTCTATTTTAGGTTTTTGTCCCACTACACGTGATCTCATGTGACCGACCGGTGACCGACAGGTTTCATCTAGATAAGCTGACGGGGATATCAGAGCTTTGAATGGCAGTCAAGTTGAACACTTATCAACGCCATTATCGACACGTATACATTACACGTTCAGCGGCGGCTGGTGACATTGTCGACTTGCGTACCTGACAATGCTCTGGACTAAATACTAACTCGAGGACTAAATACCCTGCAAAGGTGGATGAGGAGGACGTCATTTGTCTAGTTCCTAGAGTATGGCAGTTTGGTGTTTTTTTTTCTCTGCCCCGGCTCCACCTCCTGTTCCCTGGTTTCTCTGGGGTGTTATGAAACACACTCAGGCTCCGCCCTTCCACGCTCCAAGCTCGGTCAAATATGACAACAACTCTGTTCCCCTCCATAGACATGTTGTCTGACGTCCTAAACTCGACGAGTCGAGTAGCCGTTGAATTTTTCACAATCCTTTTTAGCGCACGGGTGCACCTCACCCAAGCGTAACAAAGCTCCACTGCAATTAGGGTAATTATTAATGTTGATACAGGTGTATGAATCGCCTGCGTACTATTGTGTACTGAAACTCGGCAAGTTCACAAGAAACAGTACCTGCGTTTGTCAGGGCTCAAACCAGCGGGGTTTTGTGTGTAATTCTGGGTTTATGATTAACCCCGGTCAAACAAGTGACCGACTGTTCACAGGTCATTGCACACCACTCCCGTATTCCTGGCTGTAAAAAAATAAAATAAAGTTGGCTGTGTTTGTTTGTGTGGCCGGAGTATGTCAGTGTTCGACTCGCCCACGACCCCCTACCCCCCGCCTCATGTGTGTTCCCTGGCCCCCCCCCCGGTGTGTGTGAATAGGCCACGGTCTGTCTGGACATGTGTCCCGAGACAAGGCTTCAGTGTTTCTCTTCGAGTAGCCCGCAGTGGCCCTGACTGGTTATTGCCTTTTACGCTACGCTTGCTCGCCCTGTCACTGGTCTAGTCGTACCAAGGGCCTCTTGTGGCACTTGTGGGTTTATGGGGTCGGTCGGTGGGTGTTGAAACGAGGTGGTATGTGGGCGATGTCAGACATGATTGGTATGTTGTACAGCCACTGGAGCAACAATGGTGCGCTGCTGGAGACGCGTCTTTATTTCAGCACCGGGTCATGGCTGGCTAGCATGCTTAGCTAGCTGGCTTGCTAGACGATACGTGGGGGATACGTGAGTCAGTCTGTATTCAAGAGTGACAAAAGCTCACAAACTGGAAGCACTTGACAATCTCCAAAGGCCCTGCTGCTGATGCAACGTCACCCAGGGGCCAATATTTGACTAGAAAATGCAGGCTAGAGACAGAGATAGGAGGGAGAGGGGGAGGGGGAGGGGGGGACAGTCTACTGTCTATACATTGCGCATGTTTACTGAACAAACTCACAAAGGGTGTCATATCACCAACACTGCAGGGGGCGGGTTGGGGGGTGTGTGTGTGTGTGTGTGTGTGTGTGTGTGTGTGTGTGTGTGGTGTGTGTGTGTGTGTGTGTGTGTGTGTGTGTGTGTGTGTGTGTGTGTGTGTGTGTGTGTGTGTGTGTGTGTGTGTGTGTGTGTGTGTGTGTGACCCCTCCCCCATACCTGTTTGACAGGACTGAGACAGGTGAGAGCATGCTGGGTTAGCGACGAAACACACAGATACATCCTGACACACACCCACACACACACACACACACAGCTTCAAGTTAGCCTGTACAAACTGTACATACTTTAGTGTAAAGGCAACAGCTTAAAGGTTGGTTCTTGTTTTTGGTTATTGCTTTGCTTTTGTCCTAAATGACCTTGTTGTGATGATTAACTTTGTTGTTATTTGTGTTTGCTTCCTCCAGAAACCAGGCATGGAAGAGTTGACGATATGGGAGCAGCACACGATCACCCTGAGCAAAGTAAGTTCACCTTCCCTCTACGAACTAACTTCCTCTCGCTCTAACGTCTTGGCATTATTAATAGTACTCGGCATTGCTTAGCATATTGTATGTTCTTAGATGTTGGTAATGCACTCAGAATGGCACGACTGCTCTCATCGCAGCTACTATGCAGGCATCCTAGCAATTATGAAACTCGTTCTATTAGCCTCGCAACTATGAATGCTCGAAACCCGCTCTATTCTTATTTTTATGCACCACAGAGATATATTGTCTCCTTCAACAAATGTACTCTTTGTAAGTGGCTTTGGATAAAAGCGTCAAATGCCCTAAATGTAAATGTAAACGTAAGCAATGTCTGCATCTCTTTGTGGAATTTGGAATTGGAAACGTGTGTTTGGGTTCACCGCCATCATACTGAAACTGAAAGCTGAGCTCTGGTGGCGTCTGGTAGGTGGGTGCCAGTGGGCATTGCATTGTCATTGGGTCTCATTGTGCTGTGTATATGCTGGGAGGGTGGGGTGGGGTGGTGGGGAAGTTTCATTGGATTACTTGTCTGAAGAATATCTGATCAGTTTCACCACACACACACACACACACACACACACACACACACACACACACACACACACACACACACACACACACACACACACACACACACCAGGAATTCAGCTGAGACACACCCTGCTGCCTACTGCTCCAGCTCGGTGGATACACTTGAATGCTGATGGAATGTGCTCTCTCTACCTCTTTATCTCTCTCTCTCTCTACCTCTTTCACTCTCTCTCTGCCCATCTTTTTCATGCTTTCATGCTTTCTCACACCTGCCGTTCAACTTTTCGATTCAATTAATCTCCAATGTCCTCCTCTCCATTCTTTCTCCTTCTCTCTGGGCTCTTCCCCTAACTCTTCCCCTAAATCTTCTCCTTCTTCTCCAGGACTCCAAGCTGGGCTTTGGCTTTGCCATCTCGGGTGGCCGGGACAAGCCCAACCCGGAGTCCGGGGACACGGCCATCGTGGTGTCTGACGTGCTGCCCAATGGACCCGCCATGGGACGGCTGTTGTAAGTCAACCAGACCTGCTGCACCGCCTGTTTTCTGTAGGCCTTTGTGTGAAGATGTGAGGGTGGTGGCAGGACGGGGGAGGTTACTGTAGTTCATGGGTGTATGCTCACTAAATTATGCATGCAATCATCATTGGTGCAATGGGATGAAATGAAAATAGACTAGGGGCTAAGGCCTCACACACACACACACACACACACACACACACACACGCATACATGAATATACACACAGAGCATCACATGGCGATCACATGGGTAACGGTGCCTTGACTCTGTCCCCGGCAGCACCAAGGACAACATTGTCATGGTCAATGGCGTGTCCATGGAAAACGTCCACTCAAACTTCACGATTCAGAACCTCAAGTCATGTGGAAGGACAGCCAACGTGGTGAGTGTGAAGACCAGCTTCTACTTATTCCGAGTCGATTCAAAACTAGTTTTTTCCCCTCATGCCTCCTGCCATCATTTCTTCAGGGGGCTGGAGTAGAACCCGACATTAGTACCTGAAATGAGTACCCCCTATGTACTGAATCGAGAATAGTCTGTGAATCGAGAATCAATTTTTGAATCATGACCTCAAAATCGAATCGTCTCTATGTAAACTCTCTCTCTCTGTACCTCTCTGTCTGTCTCCATCTCTATTTCTGTACCTCTATCTCTATCTCTATCTCTCTATGTTCCTCCCTCTCTGTCTCCATCTCTATCTCTGTACCCCTCTCTCTCTCTGTTTCTGTCCACACCTCTCTCTCTCTGTTCCTATCTCTCTTTCTGTCTGCATCTCTCTCTCTCTCTGTCTCTCCTCTCTCGGTCTCGATATCTCTCTCTATCTCTCTCTCTGTACCTCTATCTCTCTTTCTTTCTGCCTCTGTACCTCCAGACGGTGAAGCGTCCCCGTAAGATCCAGCTTCCCGCCAGCACGCGGCCGACGCGGGCCGCCTCCCACTCCAACCTGCTGGAGCACGAGTCCCCGACGCGCCGGCACCGCCGCTACTCGGACACCAGCGACCACGGGCCAGCGGGGGCGGCCGCGCGCCCGCAGCAGCTCGCCCTCCAACCGCAACGGCCACAGCAACGCGATGCCGCTCATGTCCACCGCCTACAAGCGGCTACCCAACAACATCAACGACGTGGCGGAGAAGCCCATCCGCGCCACGCTGCTGAAGAAGAAGCTCAGCGACGGTACGCAACGCAACACAATGCAACGGGACTCGCCCATTGGTCCGCCGTAAAGCGCAAAGCTGCCTAGCCCCGCCCCCTATACCTTCTTAATGAGCTCCTTAACGATCAATATCTGAATTCATATAGAGTCGCTTTGGATAAAACTGTGCTAGATAAATAAAGATAAATAAATGGTAACAGATGGTTTTAAAGGACTAAATATCAATATATAAACACTAAAGAGTGTGGATACAAGCCAGCGGGGAAGAGCAGTTGCTGAGTATTCCTGTATATTAAGTAGCTATTCACTTGGATTGATTGATTTCTGTGTGCTGTCTTCTTGTCTGTCAGAGTATGGATTGAAGTTGGGAAGCCAGATCTTCATCAAGCACATGACCGACACTGGCTTGGCTTCCAGGGAAGGGACCCTGCAAGAGGGGGACCTCATACTCAAGGTGAGACCCACGGGATAACTTCACCGGCCCCAAAATGGCCGACACATTAAATGTTGCCTTCATTGTGGACTAATTGATGTTATGTTGTTGTTGTTGTTGTTGTTGTTCTGCAGATCAACGGCATGACGACCGAGAACCTGTCCCTGCTGGAGACCAAGCACCTGGTGGAGAAGAGCCGGGGTAAGCTCACCATGACGGTCCTCAGGGACAGCCGCAAGTTCCTGGTCAGCATCCCTGAGATCGAGGACAGCGCCCCCAACAGCGAGGAGGACCGTCGCCACGACAGCAGCTCTGAGATGGAGGGTGAGTTGAGAAACTAGGTAGAAGGTCGAGTCTGATTGGGTGGAGGAGGAAAAGTGAGGAGGAATTGATAGGGAAAATCATAAAAAGCAGAAGAGATGATAATTAAAATTCAGATTTGAAAGATTATAGAGCAAAAGAGTAATGTAGTTAGACAATGTATTCGCATATTCAACCCAAATTAATCTGCAGCCTTCAATGTTTGTAAATGTGTTGTTTGTCTTTGTTTCTGTCCAGACATTTCAGACCTTGACATGGACCTGCCTTCTCCCAGGTCCTCCCGGCATCCCACAAGAGACAAATATGCACGCAGGTACACACACATGCAGACACACACATGCAGACACACACTTTTCTCTGATTGAATGTTGTTATCGAAATAACTTGTCAGTTAGTTCATCCTGCTGTTCTTACTCCCATGGCAGAACTCGAACTGAAGCCCCGCCTCCAGCCAAGTCCAGAGATTCCTCCCCTATGCGCTCGACTCTGACCAGACCTATAGCCAAGTCCAGAGACTCCTCCCCTGTGCGATCGACTCTGACCAGGCCTATAGCAAAGTCCAGAGACTCCTCCCCCGTGCGCTCGACTCTGACCAGGCCTACAGCCAGGCCCTACTCCGGCCGCCGAGGTCAGCCCTGCACCCTCCTCCACCCCCACCCCCACCCTCACCACCACAACACCACCAGGGCTCAGGGTTGCCTCAGGCGGGTGCTTAAGGGGCGGTCGTGTTCACGTTGGGAACTTGATGTGTTGGCAGGAGCCGTGTTTGTATACCAGAGCTTGAGTTCCACGGTGCCTTGAGAAATCACTGCTGCACGCCCGCAACTTTCCCTGAGGTTCCCTCGCCTTCTGTGCCAGCGGAACCTTTCTTTGCCTCTCTGTAATTGCCGGGCATCCCAAAGAAGAGTGCAAGAGAGAGAGAGACGGGGTGGTAGAGAGACATGGGGTGGTAGAGAGAGACATGGTGGTGGAGAGAGAGCGGTAGAGGGAGCCAGTAACAATGCAGCTGGAGAGATCCGAGCAAAGATAGCCCAAGCAGATGTTGTTGTTTCAAACAAATTCACAATGGGACGTTGATCTACAATGAGATGTAATTGTGTGTGTCTGTGTGTGTGTCTCTGTGTGTGCATGTCTACGTGTGTTTCTCCAGCCCCGAGTGAGTCTGAGTCGGACCACAGTGCCTCTCCCCCACCTCCCGTCCGGAGAGACAGAGACGTCCCTGATGTGAAGGATAGGTACAAGTGAGTCCAGCTGCTCTCGACCACACCGAGTCAGGATTTGAATATCCTCAGTCAGGATTCCTTTTTTCACCATAATACACAGCATAGTATATAGGCAGCCTTTTCATTCCGTGTAGTTTGTAAAAATGTCATGTAGTTTCTAAAAATAAAATGATAAAAATGCATGAATCAGAAACAGCTTTATTGTGCTTTTGTGTAACATTTAACAGAGTAAAAGCAGAAATAGAAAAAATAAAAAGCAAAACAATCTAAAAATATATATAAAAATAAGCAATAGAAAGGTACCCTGGAAATCCAGAGTTCTCGCGAGAGCACAATTTGAATTTGCTCAGCGAGTCACTCTGGTAATCAGTAACATGCTCATTAGCAATTCCTGTTGTTCCGAGCGTAAACCAATCACATCGGTGTATCTGATATAGGCGGGCCAGAGGCGGGCTAAACAGATGACGTCAGCGCTGCGACGGAATCAGTCCGGAATCAGTCAGTAAACATTGCAAGATGGCTATCTGTACAAACCAACTATTCTCTTATTCTGCTTGCAAAAACGGCAAAAGTCGTTTAGTGGCTCAATTTCCATTAGGCTACATTTACGTCTCTCTGTCAAACTATTCTCCAAAACAAACTCGTTTCCGTCACTCTGGATACGTCACCCCGTGTATTCTTCTGATTGGTCGTAGTGTTATCCAATTGCGTGCAGTGATATTTTCTAATGCATGCTTGGTGCCGCCCCTCGAGTTGGGCCATTTTCATTACTCATTACCAGACCCTACAGCTTTCTAGATGTGGGTCTGGATTTCCAGGCTAATAGAAAGGTGCAATTTAAAGAAAAGATGTGCATTAATGTAACACAGTCGTGTCCATGGGGGGTGGGAGTCAGTGGGGTTAAACAATATAACGTGTAGTATAGAAAAAATAACTAAAATAACTACATTTAGCTTTGTTCTGCTATTGCATGCATGCAGGTTCTGAGGCCTGTCTCACTGTCTCTCTCTCTCTCTGATGAGTTCACTGGAAACTGTCAGGTCGGACTACAGTACTTGGCAAAACCCAAGTAAACGACCCTGATCATAAGCCACACCCTCTCACTCTCACACCGCTGTCCCTCCCTCCCTGCAGGAGTCTCTCGGGCCTGTCCACGCTGCCCACGCTGCCCAACCAGCGCTCCCCCCCCACTGTGCAGAACTGGGGCACCCCCCGTACCTCCTCCGCCGCCGGCTCCAAGCCCCGCCGGCCTGTGTCCGAGTCGGACTCGGATCGCAGCGCCTCCCCTCCCCCGCTGCGGAAGGCCAGCCCCCGGCCCAACTCCAGATACAAGTAGGAAGACCACCTCTCCTCCGTTCAACGTTTCCCCTCTCAAACGCTGCCTCTTATTCAATTTTAAACATTTCAGACATAATTTATGACTTAGAATGCAAACTCACTGTCATTTAAATATCAAGTTAATGGATCAATTAACATCCACATCATCATTCCCCTCTGTTAACAAACACTGCCTCTTATTAAATGCAAACTTTCAAACTGAATTTATAACATAATTGCAACCTAGAACACAAACACAAATTTAAATGTAATTTAAATGTCAAGTAAATGGATCAATTAGTCTCATTGTATGTGGTAAATGTGAAACGGTAGTTGATAATCCAAACAACAACACCAACAACAACAACAAATGTGTTCCACGAGAGGTAGCCCTCTCTGGACAAGTGTCTTAGGCAAGAGACAATGCTTTACCTGCCCCCCCCCTCCACCTTTACCCCCACCTCTCCCCCTCAAGGGTTCTACCTGACCTGCCCATCCCGGGAATGAGAGCTTCTCCCATCAATGTCCGCCAGGAGCCCCCACGGAGAGTAAGCTCCCCAGTCAGAGTACCACCCCCAGGTGAGTGTGTAGTGTACACACACACACACACAACAACACACACACACACACTGACATTACATTGCTCTGTTATCAAAGGTTGCTCTGTTGGTAAACACACACACACATACACGCAACACACATACACTACAACACACATACACTGCAACACACACACACACAGCAACACACACACACACTGACATTACATTGCTCTGTTGTCAAAGATTGCTCTGTTGGTAGACTCACGAATACCAACGGTTTTGTAAATGTCCAAACTTGCAAAAGTAAACACAAGGAACAAACTCCTTCCCTGAGCCATAGAGCTGAAGGTTAAACCTGTATGACGACTACAGAGGCCAAGCCTGTCAGGATGAATACAAAGTAATGAAATACATACAGTACCTCAACGAAAACAAGACATGAAAAACAAATTGCATTGTACATGACAATGAGATGTACTGTACATAAAATCGACAACAAAGTAAATAAGTCTATATATTCTGTATTTATGTAGCGCTATGTATGTGTTCGCAGTCGGTCTTTGTTTGCAATTAAATTTTCCCCCTCCAATGTTTGGTAACCAACTCCTACGGGTTGATTACTTATCGCAGTTGAGAGGGCACATTTGGTCTCTGGTACTAGAGAAGTGCACCAATAGAGAAGTGACTGTATACGTACACAGCAATGTAAATATATGTACATTACAATTGTTAATCATGGTAATCATGATCATGTTTTCATCGTGCAAACTGACAGGATTGCACAATGCAGCTGTCTTTTATGAGGTGCAATGTTTTTGTTTTTTTGGTTGCTTGTACTGGTTGTATCACGTTCCAAGAACTGTCAAAACTGCCACTACATCACTAGTCACAGCTGTGAAACTGCAACACTACTGCAACACTCCTCTAAAACACTGCTTCCTCAATCTCCAGCATGATAGATTCTGTGCAACTACCTGTGTGGAACAGATGTTCAACCAATGCCACTGTAAAGCACTGACCAAACATACCAGAGAAGACCAGAGCAGAATATGAATGTTAATGTTAACTTTGGAATATTATTGCTGATCTAACCGATTCCTTCTCATTCTCTCCCACCGCACCCTAACCACCACAGACTCTGAGTCAGAGTCTGACGAAAGCGGCCACTACCCCCCGAGGCAAGGCACACCCTACAGCGAGGACTCGCGCAATAGATACAGGTACAGATGAATGCCTGTCCCGCCTCCATCCTCCTAGCCCCGCCTCCATCCTCCTAGCCCCTCCCCCGGGCCCTACCCCAACAGCATGGTGCAGACTACTCTTGACTGCGCTCAAATTTACATGAGCTTGTCTCTTATCTTTTTTTTCATATATGAAGTACTCCTGTGTTGTTAATTTTATTAATTTGTTTATATTGATTTTGCTGATGTTTGTTTTAAAACAAAGTTAAAACACACCTCCTAAGCTTATTTTTTTGTTCTTGATAATTCTTGGGTGTTTTGACTGTTTACCACGTGATGCAGTGTGTGTGTTTGTTTCTGTTGACCTTGTGAGTTGCTTTTAATGACCAATAAAAATTAAATGTGAATGACCTTGAACTTCTCCTTCTGCTGTATGTGGCCATGTGTTGATGAGACAGAGAACATTCACCATTTTATCACCCATTTACAAAACGGTAACGCAACTTAACACGGTTACCTTAAATCTGGGTCGCTAGTACACAGCCCTACCGAGCTGAGTACATGACATGAGACAAAACTAAACAAAAAAAAATACCACCATCCGGAATCAAACAATGTCTCGATCGATCTCGCTAAAAGCCGATAACGAATCAATTCATCTCGTTGATATTCTTCGGGAACGCCCGTTAAAGATGTAAGTCGTCAACGGGATCGCAGCCCCGCGTGACGCTAAGGTGAATATGTAATACTTCATACTCTCATACTCTCATCAATGATCATACCAGCCACCGCCCGTTCCAACCGTCACTCAGGTGTGTTATCTCCCCTCACTCCCACCTCCCTGTCGTTTATTGCAGAGTCCTCCCGGAGCTGGCCACCAAGCCCCAGGTGGACCCCCCACTCTGGTCCCCGCCCACCGCCACCGCCACCGCCACCCCGCCAAAAAGAGGTGTGTGTCTGTTGTTGTTAAGTGGTCTCATGTATAATTTTGTGGGTTACGTTTAAGCGGTCATGCTTGGAAATACCTGCATTTTGATGAATGAATACTCAAATCTGACCCAAATGTCGTTCAGATATTAATATATTAATTTTGTTGTCGACAGTCGCCTCTGAGTCTGAGTCTGAGTCGGAGGCGAGCTACGCGTCCGTTCCCCGGAGGGAGTCCTCGGACAGCGGAGAGTCCAACAAGGTCAAGGACCGCTACAGGTGACCTCTACCGGCTAGCTGGTTTCTGCTAACGTAGTTCACCAAAGCTCTAACTCTACACTGCAAAGTCACACGTCATGTTCATCAAACCAAAACCAACTGAATGCATATACGTTAGTCTTATACAGTGTTTCACAGCCACCTGAGTTTAGAGTTGCCTACTTTCAGTTATTTCCGTTTTTTGTCCGGATCTTGGATAAGATAAGTACTTTATTAATCAGACGGAAGATTGCTTGATATTTCAGAGAAAATTCTGCACAAAAGAAAGAAGGAGGGAGAGGAGGTACAGGATGTGCTGTAGCACTTGTTTCATCCTGTGTTTAGTTATGCAAGTGTCTTTTGAGCATACGGATGTGTGCCGGGAGATAACACAGGATGCGGAACTCGTTCCTCTGCCTCAAAATGCGACAACAACTCAAACACGACTGTGCACGCCACCACCAACTCCACACATGACCTGAAAACTGCATGACGAGATCTATATCCACGCAGATCGGCTGTTTGATGTTAACCACACCCCCACCCCCCCCCCCCCCTCTTGGCTCTTTCCGTCTCCGGCAGGGTTAGTTTGCCGGAGATACAGTCAGTACCGCTGAAACACACGCCCTCTCAGGGCCCGCCACCCGGCAGACCGGCTCCGGACGGTCTGTACCTTTTATCTCTCTCACATGACGTCCCCATAGCTCCTGGCTGTCAGCCCCTCCCCCCCCCCCCCAACTAACCCGGGTGGTTGTGCCCTGCCCTGTCTTGTCTCCTTCAGATTCCTTCGAGTCAGACCAACTCTTCCATCTCAGGAGATCTGGGAGCTCGGAGCAAGAGAGCAACCATGGGTAAAGACCCAACTTTTTCAACGTCCTACCATCGTCAACAAATTCAAGCAGTTGTATATATCATCATCATCAGCATCGTCTGTTCTTACCTATTGAACCTCAGATGGCAGTTTTTACATTTTTTAAAACCATTATTCACAACCTCTCTGCTCAGAAGGAGGACTGACATTATGTCATAGTGACGTGTAGCGTTTATTAAATGTGGATTAATAATATTACCACTTAAAAACAACACTTTTGTATGCCGTTTTGTATCAATAGTTTACGTTGATGTGTGATGCTCTCGTTTATATGTTCCTATCGGTGATTCTGTCTCCTCCTCAGACCCGCCCGACAGTCTAAAACCGCCACGGTTCGGTCCGGGATTTCAGTCAAGAACCCTACGATCTACTGTAGGTATCCACCGTGGCTCTGAAGCCCCACTGCTCCAATCCTGTCTGTCCGTCTGGCCTCTGTCTGGCCTCCACGTTCTCGTGTACTAACTGCTTCGTTCTCCTTTCAGCCAAGCCAGAGGAAGAACCTCTCTACTCCTTACCGCCGGATTCATATCCCACTCCATCCCTAGGGTGGGTGTCCTCCACTACACAGATGAATAGCAATACTGTCTTATCAATTGGCATGATTTTGTGATGCGTGTACAATTCATGTTCAAGATGTAGGTCAATGTATATGTCTGTATTGTTGATGGTCTCGCGGATTGGAGCGTTCGATATCCAGCCAAAAGGTACTGGGTTCGATCTCTGTTGACAGCGACCTCCTCCTCCAACCTGAAGCAAGATACCCTTAACTTGATAGTACATAGTAGTCAATATATGCAGATGGTTTTACTGGTTGCAGTGCTAGTGTATATGCTATGTTTATGTTGTGCCTCTGACCTCCTAGGTACAGCTCTGACCTGCATACGGTCTCCTTCACCAAGGACGGCAGTATCGGCCTGAGGCTGGTGGGAGGCAACGATGTCGGCATCTTTGTGGGCGGAGTTCAGCCAAATAGCCCCGCCCAGGAACGGGGCATGAAGGAGGGAGACCAGATCATGCAGGTGAAGACCTCAACCTAAAAGCAACAAAATTAAAATTGATGGATGACTGCATTTCAAATCAGATGCTATTTGAACCAATGCTGTTTGATCTTTGATCTTGGGTCTTTGAATTGACATTATAAAGTAGATTTGATGTTGTTTCTGCAGGTGAATAAAGTGGACTTTAACCATTTCACCCGGGAGGAAGCTGCCAACTTCCTGCTGCACATTAAACATGGGGAACCGGTGGAAATCTGCACACAGAACAAGATGGACCGTAAGGGCAACATGTGATGTTCAACTACTGTTTATTACCAGAAACAACTCCAACTTCTGTATGTTATACAAGATAATAAAGTTGCACTTCTTCTAAGTACAATGCAACTATGATCTGCTGGCATGATAAGGTTGCTGTGTTTGTGTGGTCTGATCATGCCACCTGATTAATTCTGGTCTCAAGTAAGTTCTCATGAGGAGTTGTTGTTTTGTTTGTTTTTTTTACTTCATCTGCACAGTCTACAAGAAGATCCTGAAGTCCAGCCTGGGCGACAACTTCTACGTGCGGACCCACTTCGACCAGGAGGCGGAGGGCAACATCGGGCTGGGCTTCACCCGAGGGGAGGTGTTCCGGGTGGTGGACACCATGCACCGTGGCAAGCTGGGCAACTGGCTGGCCATCCGCATGGGCAATGACCTGCACGAGCTGGACAAGGGCACCATCCCCAACCAGGCCAGGTCAGATGGGAGCACAGAAGGCCATTTTGCTTTGCATTGAGACAATTTCGGTTGATATTCTTCCAATTCCAGAGAGGAAGATATCTATATTGAAACTATTAAAAACAAAATTTACAGAGCATCTGAACTTCTGAATAAATACACAAGTCATGCATAATGTGGGACATTATTCCGGGGAAATTTGCACGTTGCGCCGTGGAGAAATTACTCATGAATTCCGTCTTCCCAGAGCCGACACACTGGCTGTCATGGAGCAGGCGCAGAGGGCCAGCGGGGACCGGCAGGTGTCCGGCCCCAGGGCTGAGTTCTGGAAACTACGGGGGCTCCGAGGGGCCAAAAAGAACGTCCGCAGGAGTCGCGACGACCTTCTGCAGCTCACCATCCAGGGCAAATTCCCCGCCTATGAGAAAGTGCTGCTGAGAGAAGGTTTGTATTTAGTTTCCTGCTCGATGAGATCACATTACCGGGGATCACGTTGATACCCTGGTTCAATCGTTCATTAATAAATGCCTGCTGACCCATTGACCTCTTGGATTAATTTGGAACGTTCCCATGCATGTCTCCAGCTAATTTCAAGCGGCCGATTGTCATCCTGGGTCCTCTCAATGATATTGCCATGGAAAAGCTGGCTAGAGAGATGCCTGATGATTATGAAGTGGCAGGTTGGTACTGTTATCTTATCCATATGTTAAAGTACACAGTTAACGGTCAATGTGCTTTCTTTTTTTCTATATTCTTGCATAACATTTTTCTTCTTCTGGGTTTTTATTTATTTTCAGCGATGGTTCCCCGTAGCGGCGGAGGAGACAGTGCCTCTACGGTTATTAAACTGGACACTGTCAGGGCAATAGCCGAGAAGGTGAGCCTTGGCTCCTATCATTAACAATGGAGATGGGATTATTTTCATTCACGGATAACATCAATTATTTAAATAAAAATGTATTTATTTTGATTGGAACATAACAATCATATGGATGTATAAGCTCTGTAGCCCTGGATGAATTATTATTCCTGTCAAGTGTGTTGTCGTTGCTCATCAACCTGTCCGTCTGCTGCAGGACAAGCACCCCCTGCTGGACATCACGCCCACTGCAGTGGAGCGCTTGAACTACATCCAGTACCACCCCATGGTGCTCTTCCTGGACCCCCACAGCCGCAAGGACATCAAGGCCATGAGGCAGCGCTACAGCCCCGACTCCAACAAGAGCTCCCGACGGCTGTACAACCAGGCGCTGAAGATGAGGAAACACTGCAGCCACCTGTTCTCAGGTACTGCCTCCCATTTCAAATCCTCCTCATCCTCATTGGTAACACGTTTCAATAAGGTTACATCAATGAAGCATTCATTAACATTAGTTAATGCAGTGATAAGCATGTTAGCTAAGGTATTCATTTATACATTATTTAAGGGTTAGGGATAGATTAACCAAACCCAACCATAACCCGCTACCCCTAACACCAAACCCAACCCTCACCCAATCCCATAAAGGCTAATGCTATATAGTAATGCTTATTACCGCATTAGCTAATGTTAATTCATGGTTAATTAATGTTCTTGTTCAAGATTGTTCAAGATTAATGATCTTGAATGATCTTGTTATACTGCGTATTTGGTAATAGGGTGGCAGTGACTCAGGAGGTAGAACGGTTGTCTGACGACCAGAAGGTTGCTGGTTTGATCCCCGGGCTAAGTGCCTCGGTGCCCCAGAGCAAGACACCTAACTGCTCCCAACAAGCTGTTGCCTTGCATGTTTGACATCACTGTCAGTATATGAAAAGCCCTATATAAATGCAATCCATTTACCATAATGACATAGCATGACTTCATTCTCCCCTGCTCTGCTGCTGTTGAGTAGGTGTCTAAATGTGTTCTCCCCGACTGTGTTCCAGCACGCGTTGACCTGCAGCCGGGCTCCAATGTTTGGTATGATGTTCTTAAAGACAAGATCCGCCACCAGCAGGCTAAACCAGTCTGGGTGTCTGAGGTTACGGTAAGCTACACGCCTCCTCTCTCCTGGTGCGGCAATATCGCTCGTATTTGTACACCTTCAATTTGTCAAACACACTCCTGTGTTGCCTCTAAATACACGACATGGTCCTAAAAACAAGGAAAGATGTTTGCACAGATTTTAAAATGTAATTTGGGGGGTTTTTGGTTTCATGGAGAAATGGCACATTCTTTCCAATATAAACAAACAGGGAGGTTTTATAACAACAAAACCTTTCCTTGCAAGACTCAACGGGGCTCCCGCAAAACTAACAATTGGAAAAACTGTGCAGCAGCACACTTTTGCAATGTTGGGCAACTTTAAAAATATTTGCGTGTATGACAATGGGCCCTGCGGGCTCAAGACAAGTTCTGTGTGTGTAATGGTTGCTGCTTTGCTGTGGTGTCCTTCCAGTTGGAGAGCGGTGGGGAGCAGGACTTGGACACGCTGGACCAGAACCACTCTGACTACCTGAGCGCCGCCAGCGACCTGGAGGACACTGACGGGGAGCCCTTCACCGATGGCGAGGTCTACACCGACAACGAGGACCTGGATGAGGCCTTCCCCGGCCAGGACATCGCCGCCGCCAAGCTCCAGCGAGTCCGCACCGCCGGGAGCGCCCTGGCCCGGTCCTCCGAGCCGGCCTTCGAGTCGGACCTGGAGCCGGTGGTTGACAACGAGACCTATGCCCTCCAGGAGATGCCGCCCCTGATGCACGTGCCGGATATGCGGGGACCGCGCCAAGAGGAGTACAGCCCACCCCGCACGGGGGCCGCCTCAACGTCGCCTCCACCAGCCCACAGGACAACAACTCCCACCGGAGCTTCTCAGACTCGGACTTCAGCACGACAGAGGCGGCCAGGGCCCGGACGCCGTCGGAAGGACCCCCGGACTTTGTGGCCCCCAATCCCACCAGGCGAGTCTTCGAGCCTCTGGAGAACGAGGTGATGGAGCCAGAGAGCGAGAGCCCCCCGTCTGCCACACTGACGGCCATCGAGGAGAAGCTGCAGCAGGTAAATCAATACGTAATCAACAGTAAAACGGCATATTGTTATACAGCGGTCTGTGTTTTAACAAACGTGTGCCTCTTAGGCCCGCCTGGATGAACCACAGGAGAGGAAGCCTTCACCATCCTTCATCGCGTAAGTATTTTGCTGTTTGTCAGAGATGGAATGTTCTGGGGAAGCGTTTGGGCTTTTGTGGTAACTTTGTCCTCCTCCTCTCCTTGTCGCACTGTGATAGGCTGGCTCATCACCAGGCTGTCCAATACCGACGCACACAGATCCGAGGCAGCGACAGCTCCAATGACGAGAAGGAGGAAGAGGACGACATTGAGTGGGGTCCGGCGACAGAACTCTAGGTTGTCGAACTCTGCAGCGCATTGGTCTTGAAATCCAACTTTATTGACGGATTCCATGTTGTGGAATGATTGTGTAATACCTCCTGGTTGAATTGATGCTGATCAACTGGCACACATGGTTCACTTCACAGCCAAGACCAAGGAGTCTATCAGTCTAAATGCAGTGCCACCTATCACACTCCCCTATCACTGGAGAGATCACTTTATTCAGTTTAGAAGATGGTGGTTGGTCATTCTGATGGTCCATATTAAGGGTATGCAATATTGGAAGCCAGTGTATAGATTGTGCCCTTTTTGAATTTCATATCCAAAGAATAAATTTATTTCATGAATGTAATTGTGAAAATGCCTGTTCAATTTTTCTATTCATGCAATAACTGTAAACGATGGGTATTGTTTGTTTTAGATATTTTAATAAATTCTAGTTTTATTAGAACTATTGAGATTCTTTATTTCACAGCTGTGTTTTAGGATTTTATGAAATACTTGCCTCATATTGTTCTGTCTTTTTCTATATTAAACGTTCTTGCATATTTCCACAAGGATCTTGTCATTAGTTTAGCTTGTCATTAGTCTCACAAATTGCCATTGCTACAACGTTTTATTCTTGGTGGGTGGGGGGAGGAATAAAGTAATACAATTACTATTTAACCACCAAACTGTTAGATCAGTCTTACACCATGGTGAGAGTTGTCATTTAACACAGTAATACAATGTTTTACAGTAAAACAAATGCTTATTTAATTTTAATTCATTTTAATCTATAGATGATTTAATCCGTAGATTTTATTTTAAAGGTCCCCTATTATGCTGCCAGTTGTGAGTGTGATTAGCCATTGCAAGCTGTTTGACAATTGCCATGTGATGTCTAATGACATCACAAGTGGGATTGTGAAACGGCTTTTTTTCTATTAGCACATTACTTTTTTGTAGCATATGCATTTTTTTGTAGTTATCGTATGCATTTTAAGGTTTAGTAATTAAACCTTAAATAATCAATAAACAAATTACCCCGTTTGTAATTAGCTTCTTGTAGCCTGCTACAGCCGTGTGTTTGATTTCAATCGTATTACATTGCACTACAACGTTTAATTTAAAAAACAAATTTAAAATAGGAATCGCTGTAAAATATTCAAACTTTAACCATGTTTGTAAAATATAATGATGAGGCCGATTTATGATCACTTTCGTTGTGGGAGGGCCGGTGAAGAAATGTGCCCCCACCGAGTAAATAATCAATAAATAAATTGCCCCGTTTGGAATTAGCTTCTTGTAGCCTGCTAGAGCCGCGTGTTTGTTTTCAACATTAACACATGATTGCACTAAAACGTGTAATTTCTACACAAAAAAAATTAAACATTTAAAAATGAATAATTATGAGGGCGATTTATGCTCACGTTAGTCTCGTGGCAGAGCCGGTCGGTGAAGAAACAAGAACCGTTAGCACAACCGTGAAACCGTTTAAAATGATGGCGGCCAACTGGTCACGTGACCGCAGCCCCCCTCCCGCCCAAAGTGTACCGCAGGTGCTTCAGGAGCGTCTGATTGGGCGGGAACCACTGACCGCCACAGCGCATCTCGGTGTAAAAACAAAATGAAATAAAAATAAAACAACCAACAACCATGACACTTGTTTCGACGTAATTGACGCTCCACCGTCGACTGCGAAAAACGTAGTTCGCGCTGCTTCGGAGGAAGAGGAGGAGGAGGAGGAGGCGGTTGTGAGACGGCTTGCGGTCGGGAGCCGCTCGCTGTCAATGAGGCTGCGCCATATGCGCGACGACCACAGGACGCCACCGGACGGACCGTTAGCGGCGTCGTCGTCGTCGTCAGCAGCATCGCCGTCGTGGCTGAAAGTGAAGCTCGTCGACTTCCATGGGACTACAGCGGAGCCGCCACCACCACCACAACCGGCGACGACGACCCCACCGACACCGAACGTGTTAACCCGCGGCAGACAGCACCACCACCACCACCACCAGCAGCACCACCCGCACCATAAGTGGAGAGTCGCGGGGTGGGCGGGGCGGCTGTGCGTGAAACTCCGGGAAGAAGTCGTTGTCGGCGTCGGTGTCGGCGGGATGATGGACGGCAAGGGCACGCTGAAGATGTTCACCCGGAAGAAACGGGAACTGATCAAGACGCCGTCCATCTCGAAGAAGAGCCGCTCAGGAAGCCCCGCCGCCGGGCCACAGAGCAGCTCCTGTTCCGTGAGTAGTAGCAGCAGCAGCACAGCAGCAGCAGCACGCTGAACTTAACTTTTATTTAATTTAACTTAACTTTATTTAACTTAACTTAACTTAACTTAACTTTCTGGTGGTTTCCTCTGGTTATCTCGTCATATGTCTAATGGAGATGATGGTGACGGATTATATACCGAATGGGGTAATTTAAAAGACACTTAAAAGAGCAGGCGAGGGACTTAACTTGTTGGTTAAGTGACGTCCATCCTAGCATTTTAGACAAATAAGATTACACTTTTTACTTTTCACAACTTATATTTCGCTAAAAAGTTAGGGCTATTTAGCGTTGTCTTTTCTTTAGGACTATAGTAAAAAATTATAGTAGCCTACTTGAAGTCATTTTTTTTGGATTTGTCAATTTGACAAAGTAGGGTATAAATCAATTGAAATAACGTTTTTAAATGGTTAAGTTTGACAAAGTAGGATGTGATCTTTTATAGCAGTCGCCTATGTCGTCGTGTGTGATGTAAACGTGGGCCTTTCCTACTCTTTCGTGAGTTATTACCCGAAAGCCTCTGACTCATTTGTGGACGACAAGACTCATCCGAAGGTATTTTTGTGTGTGTGTGTGCGTGTGTCCTCCACCCACCACCAGCACCACCTATCAGACTGTTAGCTTGGCGTGACTCTTGCTCTTCGGGGTAGTACTAGTTGTTTATAGAGCAGTAAGAAGGAGCAGCAGGAGCATGTTGAGACGTGATGGCAAAAGCAGCTACAACCCTTACTCTACGAGTAAGAGAGTCAGGAAATCAGACTCCAATAAGGCCACTAATAAGGACCAACTGGAAGTTCTGCCCAACAAACCCAACGTATGGCTCAAACAGGTACGTGTGAGTGTGTGTTTCTCACTGTGTGTGTGTGTGTGTCTGCTCTCCTTGTACAGCCAGCTATCTCGGCTCAGCTCTGTAATCGGCTTACAGGAGCAGATAACTATGACAGCTTTGTCTTCATCTTCATATACTCGTACCCTCATGGGCTTGGACTGCCCCCCCCCCCACTCCTGCTGCGGTGGTCTCAGGAGGAGGGCACCTGTTGCTGCTGCTGCTGTGGTGATGTCTGTATCTCTGGGCCCCTCTAGTTTTAAAATGGAGCTGGTAGATGGCTCGGTGCTAGAAGCTATGCCTTCTAAATGGCAACTAAACAAAAAAAAGTCAAATACCTCTATATACTGTACACTTGTCACACTGTCATTGTCCAAAAGCCATCCATTACCTATACACACCCCCCCCCTTCACTTTACTTATTAAGTGAATTACGAAATTGCCATTTCTGTATTTCTCCGCCACACCCTGTACTGGCGTTTGGGCCCAGGAAGCGTTGCTCAAGTCAAGTCACCACAGGATCTTGTGCAAGACTCTCGCTGCCGTGTTTACCAACAACACCGTCAGTGTTTAAGGTCAGCTGCCCGCCCCGGCCGCTGCCCTCACACTCTAGTTTTCCACTCGCTGATGGGTCGGTTCTGGCTCGACGACCGTCAACGGACGTCACGCGTTGTTGTTGTTTGATATCTGACCTTTCACACGTTTGAATGTGATGTCAGTGTTTTATGTGTCACATCTACATCACAACACAGGGCCATTCTGTACAGTGACACTCTTGTGAAATGGCGACAGTACGTAGGTAGGAAGCATTCAAGGAGTAAAAGTAGCACAATATACATAATATAGATAAAAAAGAAACCGATGTAGAGAATATAGGAATGGGGAATATAATTTGTGAATCCAGAAGTAAGAAATATTAAGTATTATAAATGTACAAGTAAGTAAGGGCAGATGCCCAAGTGTGGGCATCTGCAGAAATATGGAATAGCAGAAATGGGCAATACGTAATAAAGCGTCCTTTTCCATCTCACCCACCCCCCCCACCTTTCTCCCTCCCTCCTTCCCGCTCCCAGCTCTCCATTCTCCAAGAGCAGCCTCGTAGGGACGGGGCTGAGACCACCTCCTCTTCTTCGTCCTTCTCCTTCTCCTCCTCCTCCTCCTCGTCCTCCTCCACCCTCACCCCCACCTCGGTGGGGTTCCTGGACCCCTCACTCTCCTGCCCGGCCACCCCGGTGACCCCGCATAGCAAGCAGGGGTCTGCAGGGGGCCCCTCCAACATGGCCACACTGAAGAGACCCACCTCGCTCAGCCGCCACGCCAGCGCCGCAGGTCCGCTAACCACAGCTAAACATTCATTAATATGAGTTCTTTTACCAATGAAATACTACAAATGAAAAGTATTTCCTGAATTTATTACAAACTTTAGTGCAAATAATAGAACAGCTAGAACAGTCTGGTAAGTTCGGAAAAAGTACATCAGTTTGTAGTTTTGTAATGCAGCCTTTAAAACTAGGAAGGGACATATTGCGATCTCCAAAATCTAAGACGATATCTAGTCTCAGATCAAGATATTGATGTAATATCGATATGTTGCCCAGCCCTATATTCTGTACACATGCCATAATAACATTTATTTATTTATAAGCATTTATACCATTCATGATATTGGCCAGCTTTTAGAGGTGATGAAATCAGGCTCCTATTTTACCACCAGGTGTGATTGTGATTATCCATTACAAGCAGTTTTTAAATTGTCATGCCTCTCGTGACCTCACAAGTGGGAGGGTCCACCCAGATGTAAGATGGATCGAAAAGCCTACCCTTTGGTACAGTCCACTGCGTGGCTGCTAGACTGATCTAGTCATTTTAATACATCTGGGTGTACACTCCCACTTGTGATGTCACTCAACAATTTTTTTGAAAGAATGGATACTCACACACACGCCTCGTGGGAAATCTTTTTAAGACTTGAGGTCATCATTATTACAATGTCAACCTTGACAAATTGTGATTCTATTTATTGACCGGAGTTTGTTGGGACTTAAAGAGTTGCGTCTCCTTCCCCCAGGGTTCCCGCTGCAGTCGTGGGTGTTCCAGAAGGCCCAGGGGAAGGGGGTGCTCACCCCCACGTCCCCACCCGAGGGTCCGGAGAGCGCGGCTATCGAGGTGGAGGACATCCCCGCCCTGCTCCGAGACGTGGCACGCTTCGCCGAGGCCGTGGAGAAGCTGAAGGACGTGGTGCTGGCTGAGGGTATGTACCCAAAGACTGGTTCTCCTCCCAAGCCCGCTCTTTAAACACGCAATAAACACTGCAGTAGCGCGGAGACAATAGGTACCGGTTGATCCAGTCTTTTAATATGGGTTTTCTACTAATACTGATTCTGTTTGGGTGGGGGTGAAGACGTGTACAGACAGTGTGTGTGTGTGAGATGCATGCAGTTTTCAATCTTTTGGCTGCCTGTCGGCAATCAATGCATGAAATGTTAATCGTTTCAATTGCGATTCAACCCCCCCCCCCCCCCCCCCCCCCGAGTCTTTTGAGAGACGATCAACAGGCCGATCTCACTGCAGGTGAACGCTGAGCCGTGAACCGGGTTCAAAGCGTTGGCCTAGAGAGCTGGGTGTGTATTTAGGCTAACTAACTGGTTCCCAAAGATCAGTGGCTAAACAACATCCTCAAAGTGTTTTATGGTCACACGTACATCACAACACAGGGCCATTCTGAACAGTGAAACTATTGAGACATGACAGGTGACAGGTGACAGGTGAAAAATATAAAATGGCAAGCAGATTCGTCAAAAGGCGACTCTTTGAAGTTCTTGGAGACGTTTGGCTGTTTTGTTCTGTTTTCACTTTTCCTTGATGAAGCCATTGTTTCCCTGCAGTGTTATTGGTCTGCGCTGAGCACTCGTCCATCGGCCGGTGTCTGTTTTATTTTTAAAGCGCACGTCCTCGGATGCAACGTGTCAAACTCCAGCGCACGTCTACAACAATACTGTTTTGACGCTTGCTTTCCTCTGCGTGTATGTGGGCCTCAGAGCTAGTTCCGATCCATTTTGATAAGGAGATATAATGGTAGTTGACAAAGGACTTTTCGAGAGAGAGAGAGAGAGAGAGAGAGAGAGAGAGAGAGAGAGAGAGAGAGAGAGAGAGAGAGAGAGAGAGAGAGAGAGAGAGAGAGAGAGAGAGAGAGAGAGAGAGAGAGAGAGAGAGAGAGAGAGAGAGAGAGAGAGAGAGAGAGAGAGAGAGAGAGAGAGAGAGAGAGAGAGAGAATGTTGGCTTCCTCTCTCCAACCGAAAGGCTGCGTATCCGCTGTGCCTGCATAGTCGACCGCACACCAGTCCCAAACAGGAAGTTAGCTTCATGTTTACTGCCGCCTCTTACACACACCGCCATTTGCACGGTGCAGCAGAACATCGTCTGTCACAACATTAAGTCTCTAAGAGGCCTCTTGAACCCCTTTTCATCTCCGCACTGAAAAAAAGATAAGCTTTGGACCTGGAGGGACCCAACCTTAAACATAAGGATCACCAGTCCCGGTGTGCTGAGAGTTTCCCGGGTGTTCTGTGCGTTGGGTCAGGCCGTGGAACCCCTCCTCCCACTGGACCCCAACCCTTTCTGGGTCCCGACCCACAGTTTTAGGAGCGCTCGTGCCCAGAGCCTATCGGGCAAACTGGTCTCAGCTCACACATGACTAATTCCACAAACTCTCTGAGAACTAATATTAACAGGTAAACTCTCTGAGAACTAATATTAACAGGTAATGAGTAGGCACACTATGCTTGCTTTTTGCTTCAAGGTTCTTCAAGGTTACTCCCAAGAATAAGGCAGTTGAAGTTTTTTTTTGTTTTTTTATTCACCGTCAATGGACAAGAGGGGAGACATCAGTCTTTTTGTTGGATGCTTTGCCTTTATCTGGCGCCATTGTGTCATGTTCTCCACCCACAGGGAGCATCTAAACAGGAAGCCATGATGGATAGCGCCTGACAGAAAGGCCTCGTTCACATGCTTCCTCGTGTGATAGGCCGGCTACGCGGTCGCCGTGGTCCCCGCCGCCTGTGACATCAGCAGCAGCGCACCCAGTTCTCTGTCTGATACCTCCCCTGGTGACGCCCCGCCCCCCTGTGTCAGACCTTCCGACATGATGGGAAGCCAATGCTTAAATTAACCGTGGGTGCAGACTTCACCTTACAAGACCTCACAAGACTCTTTGAGTCTGTTTTGTATATGTACATTTATGCCATGGTCTGGGTGAATGCTCATTTGTGATTGGCCAGCACGTGTGTGTTAAAACCATGTATTGCGCACATGTACTTTGGCTCGCGTTTAATCACCTCTAAATACATCCGTGACCCAACCTATAACCATAGCAACACTAAAGATGGTATCAACTGTTGCAACCACAGCTGAGTTAATAGCTTCATAAACTAATGAACCAGGAAGGAAAATGCGATTATTGCAGATTGTTAACTTTTTTCTTTTGAAGAAGGAAAACTATTTTCAATAATGGGGACATAGCAGAGGACACATTTATTAGAGTTACAGTGATGGGCCCATCAAATTCTCTCACCTCACTTTCACTCACCTGTAATTTATAAAAGGGGCTAGAATTACATACATAACCTCTGTTTGAGTGCAAAACTTTCATCCAAATTTGCTAATTCTTTTATTTTATATTGTTGGCAAATGACCATGGTATAAGCAGGAAAATAACAAGTAAGGTGGTTTTTTTCGCCTCTACGTCGTGCCTTAAAGCCGTTTAATGCACACCCAAGAGTTGATTGTCCCTTCCATGTATAATATTGAAACCCCTCCAACAATGGTCCACTTCCTCCCTGTGGCGCAAGCCTGGGGTCACCTTGCCCTCTGACTGAGTCTGCTGCCACAGTAGCAGACGGCAGATCACAAGCAGGCAGACGTGTGTGTGGGAGTCAGTGTGTGCATTTCACGAGGAAGCAGGCTGCACACGAGGATGCAGGCTGCACACGAGGAAGCAGGCTGCACACGTGTCGCAACACATAGCAAAGCAGGGTGGTCCGCATCGTACGGGAAGTGTTGCCTCCAGTGAGCTCATAGGTTGATGAAAGATACGTTGATTGAAACATTGATCATGTTTTATGATCTGTAGAGTCTGTTTTTGATGGAGATTGAGCAAATGGTTGGACTAGCGATTATTTATTTGGCCATTTCCCATCTTCTGCAACTTCCTCCTTTTTTAGAAATGTGTTTTAAAAACTGCTGCTGAAATTGATAGAATATTATACTATGTACTATAATACTGTGTATATTAAACTATATGGCTAACTCATTGATGCAGCTTTGTCACACACACTAAAGACGACAGAGATACTTCTGAGTTTGCTTCAGGGGGAGCAATCGATCAAAGTTTCAGTTACATGGGTTCAGCGGCGAGAGGGGGGAAGGGGACTTGACTCATGATGGATGGATATGTTTCCATTAAATGTGTCGGATATTGCTTTCTCAAATTATCTTATTTTTCTCACTTCGGCGGGGACTCTAACCTAACGTACACATCTCATAGAAAGTAAGAGAACGGAAATTGAGTTACGGTACAACAAGTGTGTGTGATCTTATTCACACACCCCCCCCCCCCCCAGATTATTTATCATCACTTCCTTCCCCGTCCAGGTAAGAAGGAGAGCAGGCGTCCCGTGGCCCACGAGTGTCTGGGCGAGGTGCTGCGTGTGCTGCGGCAGGTGATCAACACCTACCCTCTGCTCAACACCGTGGAGATCCTCACCGCTGCGGGCAAACTCATCTCCAAGGTCAAAGGTCAGTCCACTGGGGCAAGCGCAAAACCTCGAGCGGCTACTTTTACTGTTTGTTATAGATGGATTGACTTTTATTTTCAAGACAAGTGCTAGTTTGCTGTCAATTATGAATTGTTGTTGTTTGATTATCTCAGCTAGGGCTGGATCCAACAGTTATTTATTTGTCTATAAAATATCATAAATGACCAAAGTCATTTATGTCCAAAGTCCAAAGTCATGTCCTAAATGTGCTTGCTTTAACGGCCACAAAAAACTAAAAGATTAATTTTATAATGATCCATGAACCAAAACCTAATATTTGAATTGAATTGCAACATTGAGCAGCAAATATTATTTGTACTCGAAGCCATCGATTTATCAAAACGAGATTCGATATGAATGTTCTGTCGACTGACTGACTTCTGACTTTGCTTCCCAGGCTTTCACTATGAGCTGTGTAACGATGCGGACAAGCAGGACTTTGAGAAGGCCATTGAGACCATCGCAGTCGCGTTCAGCAGCAAGTGAGTATCCTGGAGGACTCGACACTCTTTATTCTGTCGGCGTCCATTTCATTCACACATTTACTTCATGTAACTCGGTTGATAGTGGATTCTCACACACACACACACACACACACACACACACACACACACACACACACACACACACACACACACAAGTGTGTTCCGGGGGCCACCAAAATAGAATGGTGAAAGACTATCATTATATATACATGCACCTTTTGTTATTTTTGGGGTTTTTTTAAGAAATGTCTCACCTTTTGGTGTATATACTCCCCAAGTCATCGTGAAAATGCATGTTCTACAACGACAAGTCTGAGGACAAGGGAGAAGTGAAGAAGAGATGGTGACACATTTGCATGCTTGCTGAAAACAGGAAGTGGTTTCTTCCTACCACATGACACAAACCCAAAATTTGAAAAAATGCTGTTTGCTGCTTAGGCTGTTGTGTGAACACCAGCCATTGCTATCAACCAGGAATATCAAATGTTGTTTTTTTTATGGGTGATTTCCTGCAGATGTTTAGCAGATAAAGATAACAGATTATTCACACAAAGATCATTTTTTCAATCAATTGGACTAATCAGGCCAGCAAGTCAGCCAAAACGTAGAGCTGTTGTTTTCTCTCAAAAGTGTTGGCCAAGCTGAAGGGTTCTCCCTCTGCAGCACGAAGGCCTGGTTCTGACACTGGTCAGGCATACAGGAATACATTTAGTGAACCTCAAACGTTTCTGTGTTTGCCGTCAGGAGGCCTCAACAGCCGCTCAATGTTGTGAGGAGGAAGTGAGCACAGAATGCAGACGTTGGTGCTCGTCAGTTCATTTCCTTTTTTGTGTTTTGTGTTCTACTCCTCTACCATCTGTGACTTGTGCCTGAATGTGGTACAGTTACAGTCCAATTATCAAATCTAGGACGATTGTAAAAGGAACCAAACATTTTTTTTGGTATAAAAAGGAAATGTAGGTTCCTAGGTTTCTTCCTAGATTTGATTTGAAAAAAATATTGAATGGTCATTGTCCTTTGTTAATTGTTCAACATTTAATACTAATCAACGGAAAATGAAAGTCCACCAGTAATCTCTGAATGTGGATTGTCAAATCACAGTGCAGAACAGACACTCATTTGCATAAACATACTCAAATGAAACTTTTGTCCCATGCCTTCAACGCACCGCGAGTCGTCCCATAATCCCTTTTGCGTTTAACTTGGCCACCCTAGTTTTAATCGCGGTGCCCGACCATGTTCGTCTCTCTCCCTCCCCCCCTAGTGTGTCTGAGCTGCTCATGGGGGAGGTGGACAGCAGCACCCTGTTGTCCCTACTGCCGACTGAGAAGAGCAGGGTGAGTGTTTTGAGGGTGCTCATGCTCAGCAGGGATCCTAATCTCTACCTGTGAAATGTAGAAAGTAGCCTGGGGTCTGATTATTGTTCGTTATGTATTAACTTATAACGTTGGCAAATACATTCAACACTCCCACGGTTGGTTGGTTGTTGGTTTTTGATTTGTACCTAATGTGTTTAATATTTGATCAGTAAATCTCACTTTTATTGTAGATGTTTAACAGTCCATATTCAAATGGGTTGTTAAACACAACATGAGTCCATTGTTGGTCTGTTAAACACGGCCATGATCAACGGTGACCCCACACATTCCTCCAGGATGAATTGTCGAACGAAGGGCCATGTTAACGAGGCTCCGTGTGGGAGCTTGGTTGGACAGGGACCTGGTGAATGGTGACTGACTGGACTGTGTTCTCTGTGTTGGCCGCAGTCTCTGGAGAACCTGTACGCTGCATCGGGACAAGGAGCCGATGGGGGTCTGATGCGGAGCGACTCACAGGACATGGGTGGGCAACGCAGACAAACTTAAACTAGCAGACACGCGTAGACCTACACCCTTAAGTAGGCAGACAGGTGTAGACCTACGCCCTTAAATAAGCAGACCGGCCTAGACGTACGCCCTTAAATTAGCAGACAGGTGTAGACGTATGCCCCACTAGCAGACAGGTGTAGACCTACCTTCTTAAATAAGCCGACAGGTGTAGACCTAGGCCTTTAAATAAGCAAACAGGTGTAGATCGACCCTTTTAAATAAGCAAACAACCTAATCTCTGTGTGTGTGTGTGTGTGTGTGTGTGTGTGTGTGTGTGTGTGTGTGTGTGTGTGTGTGTGTGTGTGTGTGTGTGTGTGTGTGTGTGTGTGTGTGTGTGTGTGTGTGTGTGTGTGTGTGTGTGTGTGTGTGTAGTCCGGGCCGAGGAGGTGAATGTCGTCCTCCAGCACAGCGAGGGAGGCGTGGACTCGGCGCTGCTCTACGCCAAGACCATCTCTAAGTACATGAAGGACCTGATCAACTACGTGGAGAAGAGGACCTCGCTGGGTGGGCAATCACACACCTGCTGATTCCCCAACGGCCGTCAGGAGCCAGCCCTCTCGTCTCCCCCCCCCCTCCTTATGCTCTCTGTTCCTGTCTCTTTGTCCCTCACAGAGATGGAGTTCTCCAAGGGCCTGCAGAGACTGTACCAATCCTGTAAACACAGCATCACGCATGTAATCACCGTTCTCTGTCCTGCTAATTTGGTTGTCTGTCATGAACTCCTGCTAGCATCCAGAATGTACCCAATAGAAAAGAAGTTCTTGCCTAAACCAAGCATTGCCTAGTTCTTCCAGAGCCAGACGTTCCCAAGCTAGCCATGCTGAACCACAGCCGACCCTCGCCTGACTTCCTACTCGTGTCCCACATGCTCCCTCCCTCCAGCCCCACATGCCGCTGTTCTCCATCTACTCGCTGGCTCTGGAGCAGGACCAGGAGCAGAGCGCAGGCCTGCAGCAGGCCTACACCACGCTGCACAACCAGACCTTCATCCAGGTACACTGACCGGCACTGACACACACACACACACTCATCCAGGTACACACTCATTCAGGTACACACATATATATTCATCCAGGTACGCACACACACATTCATCCAGGTGCGCACAATCCAGGTGCGCACACACACATTCATCCAGGTGCGCACACTCGTACACACATTTTCATCCAGGTGCACCCCCTCATGGTATATCTGTATTGACTCAGTACGGCACTCTGCTGCTAGGCAAACATCAGGTCATCCAGGTGTATAGAAAACATCACACAGTCGGTACGGCCACCTTCTAAAGCATAGCCTTATCAGAGCTATGTTGCGGCGCTATCAAGACCTCATCACCTCTTTCCCCTCTCACCTCACCCCCCCACCCCCCTTCTGTGTCTGCAGCCGCTGATGCAACGCAAACAGGAACACGAAAAGAAACGCAAAGAAATCAAAGAGCATTGGATCCGAGCCAAGAGGAAACTGGTAAAACCGTGTGTGTGTGCGCGTGTGTGTGCGCGTGTGCGTGCGTGCGCTAATAATTATAGTTTTGTTTCACGTTGCGCATCAGTGCACAACTTCATTAGGCGCTCTGGGTTGAACTTGAATGAAAGTGTGTGTGAGAGGAAAGTCACTCGAGTCACTCGAGCCGCTCTGACGCTGCTGTGTTGCAGATGGAGTGTGTGGCGAACCTGCGCAAGGCCAAGCAGGCGTACGTGGGCCGCTGCGAGGACTACGACAAGGCCAAGGCGGCCTTGGACGAGGCGGTGTGCGGGGCCACCGGCAAGTCCCTGGAGAAGAAGAAGAGGCTGGAGGAGGAGGCTCACAACAAGGTGCCCTAACGTGACAGCACCTCCAGTAGGCTGGAGACACGGGGGTGGGGTCTGATGATTCAAGCTGACACACAGAGACACGGACAGAAGGACAGAGACGCAGGCAGACAGACAGACACACACAGACACACACTCAGACACACACACTCAGACACAAAGACACAGACACACAAAGACAGACACAAAGACACAGAGAGAGACACACACACAGAGACACACAAAGACACACACAGAGAGAGACACACAAAGACACACACAGAGAGAGACACAAAGACAGAGCGAGACACACAAAGACAGAGACACCCAAAGAGACAAAGAGAGACACACAGACACACACCAAGTCAAGCTGAGCATGTTGTTGACAACAGCATGTGTTTTGTGGAATTGATGGAACAACATTGTGTGTGTGTGTGTGTCTGTGCAGGCGGAAGAGGCGGAGGCCACCTACAGGACGTGCGTCGCCGACGCCACCACCCAACAGCTGGAGCTGGAGCACACCAAGGTGACGGTGCTGCGACAGCTGCAGGAGGTGGTGAAGCAGAGTGACCAGACGCTGCGCTCTGTGAGTACACACACACACACACACACACACACACACACACACACACACACACACACGCATACATAATAGACCAACAGGAGGGGAACCACTGGTGAGGAAATTGATGGTTCCCATTTCCCGCCTCTTCTGCTTCCAGGCCACCATCTCCTACTACCAGATCATGCACATGCAGACGGTGGCGCTGCCCGTCAACTACCAGACGCTGTGCGAGAGCAGCAAGCTGTACGACCTGGGCCAGCAGTACGCCGCCTGCGTGCGGGACCTGCAGCTGCCCGAGCAGCCCATCGTCCACTACGACTTCGAGCCCTACTCCCCCCTCAGCAGCGGCGCCTCCTCGCAGTAAGTCCCGCCCCCCTGAATCGGCGCACATAACCCGGGTTGACTCCCGTATTTTTGTGGGGACGTTTTTTCTTTTCGTTGTTGGATGATAATTGGACGTCTTGGCAGTAGAGGGTTGTAGCAAAGCTTAGCGCTACAATGCCATGTCGTGTGGTTTTGTTCGGCGCTCCTCCGTGGACACAGGCAGTAGTGGTTTTGTAAAGTCCGGTTTATTGCAATGTTGAAGACCTGATGTGAGCAATGACATGGAGCAGAGCAGATGCCTGCTAGCATACCTGCTAGCGCTCTCCCGAGTGTGTGTGTGTGTGTGTGCTGGTGGCTGACTTAACCTGTGGTGCACTGATTAGCCAATGGACCACAGGCGTGCAGCCCCACCCCCCCAGACTCTTAACTGGGCCAGGTGAGGCTCTAGCCCCACCCACCCCAGACTCTAACTGGGCCAGGTGAGACCAATCAAAGGCCATCAAACACTCCCACAGGATGCTTCTAGGATCTCATTTGGGTCTAAAAGCCCAATCTTCTCACTGATTTATACATACGTTTGCATAACCAATTGCACATTTTTAACCGTTAATTCCATTGTGTTTTGTCAGGCTGTCCAGCAGGACCAGGGTCGACAGCTTTGGCACGGAGCAGTCGCCCGGCACCGAGAGCTCCCAGGAGAGCCACGATGTAGAGACCGAGCGAAGGCGTGAGTGCTCCCCCGCCGCCAAACACTGTCCTCCCTCCCTTCCACGGTGCTTTCTGTCAGGAACCACCGTTTTATTGTAACACTGATGAAACCCTCTCTGTCTAAATACTGAAGCCTTTGCCTGTAGGGTCAGACCCCACATTCCTGCACAGTATTCGAGGGTCAACAAATAGAACGGTTGCCTTCATGGGGGGTGGGGGGTAGAATTCGGTTCGTCGATGAAGCAAGAGAGATAGTCTGGCTGGAAGTCTAGCCGGGGGGGGGGGGGAGGCGTTTGTTGTCTTTCTGAAATTATTCATGGAGCATCGCTGGTTTGGGTAACCTTTAACTTGATCTGTTTACGTGACCGTCCTCCTCCAACATGTGGGGAACGTGCAGGACTGGTTCATAAATCCTGGGGCTCCACGGTGAGTGAGGACAGCGTCGGACCAACAGGCCTGGAGTCACCCAGCGTCAGCACCAGTAAGTCACTCTTTCCACCTTCCACTCACATTGGAGACTTGTTTTCACTATGGTTTGTGGTGTCGTAATCAAGTCAACTCGATGTGTTCTGTATGCAAATGTGTTTCTTGTTGTAGATGATGTTAGGAAGATGGTCCGGGCCTCCTCCACCGGAACCATGTCCTCCAACGAGGACGCGGACGTGACCTCCTTCGAAACCGAGAGTACGGTCTAGTGGTGGTCCGCCATTATTTCATCAAGATGATTGGCTTTATTTCACTGTCCTGCAGTCAAAGTATTGCAGAATTAAATGATCTCTCTGTGTTATGGCCTCCTATTGAAATAATTGATCAAACTGAACTGTCTCTGTCTGTCTGTGTGGTCTAGATATCAACGGCATGGAGCCTGACGTGGTGGTGTCTACTGGACCCTTCCGGAACAGCGGCCTGTCCAAAGCGGCCCAGACTCACCGGCTCAGGAAGCTGCGGACCCCGTCTAAATGCCGCGAGTGTGACAGCTACGTCTACTTCCAGGGCGCCGAGTGTGAGGAGGTCAGCAATGATGAGATCAAACATGATGACAATTGACCTTCTTTTCGTTTATTTTATTATTATTATTATTTTATTTTTTATTTTTTATTTCCTGTGACACGAGGCTCAGTTTCCTGTCAGCCTGCCCTTATATGGTTCTTCCTGTGCTTGGTCGTCGTCCCCCCCCCCCCCAGTGCTTCCTGTCGTGCCACAAGCGTTGCCTGGAGACCCTGACCATCCAGTGCGGCCACAAGAAGCTCCACGGCCGCCTGCAGCTGTTCGGCCGGGACTTCTCCCAGGTGGCCAACTCTGCCAGCGACGGCATCCCCTTCATCATCACCAAGTGCGTCTCGGAGATCGAGAGGCGGGCGCTCAAGCTCAAGGTGACCACACGCCACAGGGGCTCCTCTGACCTCTGACCCTTGCTTTGACATGCTGCGCTTTTATTTTGATGTTACCTGCCACCCTGGCCATAAAATTACAAGACCACTGTGTTCTATTTGTTTCGTAATCCTATATTGATGTTTCATATACATTTATGCCATGCCTATTGATAGACATATACAAATACATTTTAAGATCTTATTTTTCAAGAATCATTACGTTTTTTCTTAAGAAATTATCCAAGAAGATGATAAACATTCTTAAGATATATTTTGGTGAATGACAGTTTCTCAACTTTCATGTTCATCTCAAGAAAAAATTGTGGCAGCATTTACGAATATTTTCTTCTTAATCTCTAATTAAGTCTAATTAACCAATATTAAACGTGCCGTTTCCCCAAAACATCCAATCATTAATTGAATCACTTAATTTAATAATTCTCAGCGCTCTTCACACCACCAGTGAAGTAACCTTGAAGCAATTGGTCACAAACACGTCTTTATTTTGTCACACAAACGACAAAGCATCCATTCACTGAGCAGCATCTTGCTTGTTCCTCCTCCTCAGGGCATCTACCGGGTGAACGGTGTGAAGACCCGCGTGGAGAAGCTGTGTCAGGCCTTTGAGAACGGCAAGGAGCTTGTGGAGCTGTCCCAATGCTCCCCCCACGACATCAGCAACGTGCTGAAGCTCTACCTCCGACAGGTTCGGACATTTCTCTCTCTCTCTCTCTCTCACTCACTCACTCACTCCTCACTCACTCCACTCTCTCTTCTCTCTCTCTCACTCACTCACTCACTCACTCACTCACTCACTCACTCACTCACTCACTCACTCACTCACTCACTCACTCACTCACTCACTCACTCACTCACTCACTCACTCACTCACTCACTCACTCACTCACTCACTCACTCACTCACTCACTCACTCACTCACACCATGTTGACTTACTTTCAGACCGACGAAAACACCAACGTTCCCATTCCCAATTATGCCAAGTGACACCTGCATGTCGAGCCTTCAACTGTTCCTGCACCTTGCATTGTTCAAACACTCATCTGCATCAGCAAACACGGGAACTTCCCTCCTGGCTCTGAGGCTCATGCCAGATCGTCTTTTTGGTTATTGTTGTTATTATTTTGTACTATATTCTAGCTTGTTGGTTTCAATAGTGCAGTTATTTCTGCTTGGGGAACTGGTCAAACAATCGACACCCACAGAGTGGTGGGCCTTCTCTAAAATCTCAAACGTAGTGAATACTAACGAATGTTAATTTACCGACTTCTCCTTACCCACTGCACACATAACACTCTACACAATGTTATTTTTAGACACGCTTAAGGACATTAAAACTACAATGCCATCGGGGACCGACTCCATCCTCCAACTGATGGTATATTCCCCCCTCCCTCTCCACCCCCCTAGCTGCCAGAGCCCATCATGCTGTTCTCGCTGTACAACTGTCTGATGGGCCTGGCCAAGGAGAGCCTGCAGCACGAGGGCGACACCCCCGAGGGCGAGGAGGCGGACAGTGGGGGCGGAGGCCTCATGGGTACCAGGGGCCCGGACCTGGTGGACCTGGGGGCCGACACCGACCCGGAGATCCTGGTGCTGGTGGGGAAGCTGAGGAACCTCCTGAAGGAGCTGCCCAAGACCAACCTGGCAACCCTGTGTTACATCGTACGCCACCTCCGCAGGTCAGTGGTGTGGGCGGAGCTCACACTCACACGTGCTGTTGCATACATGAGCCATGATTGGTGGACTCCTGCTGATTAAGCGTTGATCTGACAAACCCGTCCTCCACTTATTGGAGAACGAAAAGGGAAAATGTCATCATCCTTTCATTAGTTTTCATTTCTATTAAAAAGACTAATAGAAACACTAGACTGTGTTCTTGCTAATGGGGAGGGAACTGCAGGGTGGAACATGTTTTGCTGCAGAATATGTAACTGAAGTAAAAACAATTATAATCAAATTCATCCTCCATAATTGTATAACCCTCCCCTCCAGGATCGCAGAGCTGGAGCAGGAGAACAAGATGAGCGCCAGTAACCTGGGCATCGTGTTCGGCCCGTCCCTCATGCGGCCGCGGCCCACCGGCGCCACCGTGTCCCTGTCCTCGCTGGTGGACTACCCCCACCAGGCCCGCATCGTGGAGACCCTGGTCGTCTTCTACACCTCCATCTTCCAGTCCAAGAGCAGCAGCAGCACCAGCACCACTCAACAGGTACTCCTGTTGTCATAGGCTGCAGGTTTACATTGGCGGATGAACCTGCTTTTCTTGTACTATCTTGGGAAACACTTTACATATACTGCATGTACATGTATATATATTACTAAATCTATCGATCAACATTTACAGTTGAAGCTATAGAATTATTACGAGCGTCTTCAATTATTTTGTCATCCATTGTTTCTGGAGTCGGACCAAAGCGATGGAAATGCAGCAGGCTTTTTGGTCGTTCCCTTTCTGACATTCTGTCTCCCCCTGCTGGTTCAGAGTTGCATTGCGGATGGTAGCCCTGAGGCAGAGGAGGACAGCGAGCAGAGCCGCCCGGACTCTGACAAGTTGGAGGAGGAAGGCTGTGGTAAGACTTGGGATGAACTCCATGATACTCCACAATATTGTTCCTCAAAATACTCAAGCTAATCCATTCTATACTGCATATATATATAGGCCTATACCTCAAGCCTAACGTTCCGGTGTATGTCATGTTCTGATCTGCAGGCAGTACCCCAGGCTCTCTGGGCTCCTACGAACAGCTGGCCGACTCTGACCCGGAAGTCGACGAGACCCCCGGGGCCTCCAACGATGCTGCTGATGTCCCAAAGGACCGCCCCCGGTTGACCAAACAGCACAGCGAGTTCATCGTGGAGGACGACCACCAGCTGAGCTACAGGGACAGCCTGGACCTGTCCGACCAGTCGGCGGGGGTGGCGGCGTGCGCCGAGCCGGAGGGTGACCCGGACCCGGGTGGGTGTGAGGGGGGCGGAGAGACTGTCCCCGCGCTGCCAGAGAGCGAGCCCCCGGACGAGGACGGCGGCAGCGGGGCACAGCAGGAGCTGAGCGCAGCCCTAGCGGAGCTCAACGTGAACGAGTCCAACAACAACAACAACAACAACAACTACCCCCACTCCCCCGTGGCCGGTCTGTCGGGGCACCCGTTGACCCACCGTTGTAGGAAGACCCTGCCCCTCACCAGGAACCGGGACAGCGAGCCAGAGTTTGTCTGAGTAACGGAGGTCCCGTCAGAGAACCCCCCCGAGTGTCAGGAGGAGCACGTGTATGTAGACCACAGTGGAGTTGAGTACAAAGCTGTCTTCTTTGTGTGTTGAGGGTGATTTCAGTTGTCAGTCAATGGATGATTCATGTAATGTCTGACTGCGGTACTGTGTAACAGCCTGTCCATTTCAGATGCCTTGTGTGCTGTTTTTATGCGGTTAAATTCCACTTCACCAAAGTGCATTTTTTTTAAGTGTTTTAGATTTAAGTCTTGAGTTATTGCGAGTCTTCTGGTTTTCAAATCGAGTGCCACTGGTCTCATTTAACCACTGGACATTTTAAATCTTGCCTTTTTATTATTATACATGTCGTATGTAATTCCTTGTTTTTGGATGTTGCAGTCATAATAAATAAATTTTTCTGGATATTTTAACATTGAATGTGGACATTTTATATCCTTGAAGCAGATTGAACACTTATACTGGAGCATTTACCACTTTGACGCTACGTTTGTATGTAAACACAAGTGTACTCGTCATGCTACAACTAGTTTAATTAAAGTATTAGTGTGTGGGTTGTGGTGGCAAGCAAGCACTATCCTCAGTCTTGACAGTTTGAGTCAGCAAAATGAAGGCCTTAAAACTGTGGGGAAAAAATGCTTACTGGTTTGTGGTTGCGTTCAACCTACTCACTATCTTGGTGAAGTAATGATTGCAAGACACACATTAAAGAAGCATAACTTGAATCAAATCAAAGTTTATTTTACAAAATTACATACGCAAAGTACAAAACTAATACGGTGAGAAAGCTGGGGATGGTCAGGAAACGGTTGAGTGGGGGAACTTGGAGGCTTCAGAACAACATTATCTGGAAGAAGACAATGGATCATTCATTGGTTGGCCAAGAAAAATGGTGAGCTAAAAAAACAACAACATTGCAGCAGTATGCCCAGAATGAAACATTCAACTTCTCTAGTGGCTGATGGGACCTTGGTCCGGGTCTTCCACTTCTAACACACTGAACAGAGAATAGGACGCAACTCAAAACTGCACACATTGGGGTCCTCTTGTACATACTTATTCACTGGACCAGTCTGTATGTGATGTAACGCCCAGCCGTCTCACTAGACCTGATGATCTTCACAACCTACAGAAACACATCATTTCATTTATTATTTAGAACATAGTGCGTGTGTCCTGATAAACTCGATCGGATATACTTTAACAATATTACATTTAGCAGGATGTTCACTTCAGTGCTTTACTGTGACACGGTATCGGATATAAACAATGAGTTACGTCGACTGAGTATAGCTTTGCAAGTATGTAATCACAGCCACAAGGTTAGTATTGGTATGTATATTACAACATTTCCCTTGCATTGCCAATATCTACTCTTCTGTCTGCAGCGTATTCAAACACCTTTTGCAGGTCCATCCTTACTGAGGGCTGACCCCGCGGAGTCACCCGTGTGGTGTGTTGTTTACCTGTCCTCTCTTCAGACCAAAGTAGCGAGCCACCGGGTCTCCAGCCTGGATCCTGGGCAGCTGGCTCTCCTTCAGTTTACTGGGATACAAATAAGAAGGAATTATGACCTGTGATCTGTGTGGCCCATCATCGGCCCTTAACCATCCATCTGCTCACAACCTATAATGCAATAACACTCACTATCTCGACAGTAGTTCAACCACTTCCTCCTTGGTCATGACTATGTGTTCGGGGACAAGCTGCAGGCAAATACAATGTGTGTCAAAAGTAATTGTCATTTCAGCACATACGCACGCGCGCACACACAAACAAACACAGGGTCGTAATTGCGTTAAAAATAACAAAATGTATACCTCGTGTTCTGTGATGTTAATGAGCAGCTCCTGTTGGAGAAACTGTTCCAGGATGTACTTTGGTGCCATGTCAACGAGAGACTGTAGAAAGAAATGTCCATAAGCACAATGTTATGCGTGTAGATGTTAGGGCCGGGCAATATTGTCGTTAGTCTTTGAATGCTATTGTATGCAATGGAGATATATGGATTTATTGTAACACCCATTTATATACTGTAGTATACATTAATTAAGATGAGAATATGTGCCCTGGAAATGATCAAATATGAGGTTTGAAATGTCAGAAAGGAAAAGTAGTTTTAGTTACTTTACATTTCCATGTACTCCAATGTAATTATCCTTTGTTTGAACATTTTGAATGGTATTATGAATGCAGAAGCCTAGCATGATATTCATCAATATAGTGTCAAATAATTTCCCATTATTTCCATTAATCATCACATGCCTTTAGAACACAAATACAACATTACATCGCTACCATATGCATATAAAAACCTATCTTTATCAGCTGCTGTGTATTATTACAACACCATCCTAACACAAACACAAGCAGTGCCACTGAGGTGTCACCTGTTTAGCTGAAGGAGTCATTCCCATCTGGACCACGATGATGGCCCGGGTGATGTTCTCCTCCTGCATCCTCTGGCAATACATCTTGATGGTCTTGATTCCCACCTTTGGCTCCTCTGATCAGTGTGTGGGGCAACGACATACATGCATCCATCCATTCAGTAATCAATTCATCACACAAACTAACTAAGGATCGATTGGCTCTTTGAGTTTCATCCACATACAGTAAACGTACCGGGGAAGAAGACAAACATCTGATCCGTGGGGTCGTCGTTGTGGGCGACGAGCACGGTCAGGTCTGTCCGCCGGGGACGACCCTCGCTGGGCTTGTCGCCGAATTGACCCTTGAACTCGTCCAGCGTCTGGTCCAACTCGTCCTGGGTCACCAGGTAGCCTCGGTCATGACACAGCTGCGGGGAAGTAAACGGAGCTTGGTGTGTTATTAGTGTTACACATTATTAAGATAAAATAAGATAGAACTTTATTGATCCCGAAGGAAATTCTTGTGCCAGGTTGCATAGCAATAGAATAAAACAATAGAGAAATAAATAGTAGAAGAATAAAACAGATTTACAAATGTACAGTAAGTCTAAGTCCTAGGAGAAGTATAAAAATGTAGGTAAGATAAGATATTCAGTCAGCAAAAACAATATTATCACAATCAAGTGTTCAGTATCAGCACATGAGCTCTGTGTCAGGAGTAAACATCAGTCAACAACAGCCCAGATAACGACATTATATTGAATGCAACGCCATCAGTGGCTCCAGGAAGCTCAACACACATCCACTAATAATATATAACTAATAGAACCCACCTGCATTATAGTTTTCCGAATTTTCCATAGCCTGTATGTTTCCTCTTCATCGTCCATTTCCTTGTATGTGTTTTCTCGTGTGTTTTCCTCCTCGTTTACACTCAAACGTGACGCTTCGTGTCGATACCGATGTTTGTGCCGTCGCACGTTTCCTTCGCTGAGCGTCGCGCACGGATGACGTAACGTGTCACGTGGTTTAGCGGAGGGGGCGTGGTTTAGCGGGGGGCGTGGTTTAGCGGAGTTGGCGTGTTATTTTTACTGGAGGGGGCGTGGTTTAGCGGAGTTGGCGTGTTTTATTTTACTGGAGGGGCGTGGTTTAGCGGAGTTGGCGTGTTTTATTTTACTGGAGGGGCGTGGTTTAGCGGAGTTAGCGTGAGTTTACAGGAGGGGCGTGGTTTAGCGGAGGGGGCGTGGTGTAGCGGAGTTAGCTTTAGCAGAAGGACCGTGTGTGTTTTTCCTGGAGGGGGCGTGATTTAGCGATTTATATCTTGATCAATGGCGTCGATCGTTTGTCTCTGAGAGAAACAAACAAAAATGACGCCGACTTTTCGAACGCCGTTATTCGGGCTTCTGGCGAGCGGCGGGCTGCTCCTCCTCTCCATGGTAGTGTACCTTTTGGTAACGCAATTTAACGTACGAATCCTATTAACCTTGTTGTGCGTGTTGCTGCTATTTTATGTCGTTTAAAAATAATAACAAACTGCATTTAATCCATTTAATCAATGTAATCAATTTAACACATAGCTAAGTAGGCTGTCGAGTTACACACACTGAATATATTGAATTGTGAATAATAAGTGGTTGTTAGTATGATCTTGCTCACAGATATAGGCCTACTGTGAATGTAGCCTATACTTCAAGTGATGTGTATAGTTGTTGTTATAACTATATATACTATATATATAATTATAGTTAGAAATGACTGTGGTCAGCAATGGGTTCCTTTTGCATTACTGCCATGGGCGGTTCTATAGGGGGGGGCAACAGGGGCCCCTGGGCTGCCCCCCCCCCCCCACTGTGACACTGAAGATGGACCCCCCCGCCCCTGAATAAAGAGTCAACAACAATAATGATGCAGTCACTTTATATACTGAACTAAACATTTATCTCTTTTGTCCAGGGTCCAATGGGCCCCTCTTATCAAACAACTGCAGGGCCCCCCAGTAACATTGGTCTGCTACACAGACTTCAGAAATACTTATTTAAATATATATATATATATATATAATGTGTGTATTAACCTTTGCCCTCACCACGTGGAACCTTACTAATAGGCTTGCGGGAGCAGACTTGTTTTTATAACACATTGAACCATTGTAGGCGTTCAAATCATCAGATAATAAATGAGTCAGCAGAAAAGGGACCAGGATTAGGTAACCGATGGCGTACAGAAGGATCATCATCATCGCACTTTGCTCTCAGCCATGTCTTTATAAGGCCTCCTCGCTGTGTAGCCGCAGTAGTTCAGCGGTGGATGAGGCCGAAGTCACTTGAATCAGAAAATTGAGTCTCTTATTTCTGTCTGGGACCTTGGATCATTCTGAGAGACCCTAGCCATGCGTCCGCTAGGGCCTGCCGTCTTCTTGTCTGTCCTAATGCTGGTGAGATAACGGTGGTTTATTGTTAGAGCTGGGTTGTTTTTTGTTTAACTCATTGTTATTTGGGTTACTCTGTCAGATATGTAATTTGTGTTGGTTATGGTTGGCCCTGGTGCTTGGATTATCATGCAACAAGATAAGAGTCTTACTTTGGATACAGGAGACTTAAGTTCTCACACACTTGGGCTCTGCAAGCTATAGCCTCAGTGAAGAGATTGTAAATGGATTACATTTATATAGCCACTTTTATTCAAAGCATTACAGTTGCCTCACATTCACCCATTCATACACCGACGGCAGTGTCAACCATACAAGGTAACAACCAACACGTCAGGAGCAGTTCGGATTAGCTGGTGTCTTGCTTAGGCGGAGCCTGGGGATCGAACCAGCAACCTTCCAGTTGGGAGACAACCGCTCTTACCTCCTGAGCTACTTATATGGTTTCTCATCCTGTTCCTCTTCCAGGCTTCAGCACAGGACTGGACTACGGCTACGTCTATTTATGACTTCTCAGCCATGGATATTGAGGCAATTTGGTGTCCTTGGAAAAGTACAGGTGAGGACAGCCCTGTGTACTCTGGAGCCTGATGATGCAGTCTCCTATCTCTGTCGCTCTCTGTCTGTCTGTCTGTCTGTCTGTCTGTGTCATCATGGTCTTTACCTCAATGTGGTTTTATCTTGTGTGCAAAGCTATTGCACACAGGCAGGGTTTATGTGAATGTATTGAATACAAGTAAAATAACCCAAATGAGAGTTGAAGAGAAAGGGTTTGAGTTTGATATATTGGTTTTTAAAACATCTATGAATCATGTAAAAAAAATGGAGTGAATTTCCTTTTGTGGCACTAGGCGACTGTGGGTGTGTCAGAGAAGAATTGTGTGCGTGCGAGTAACTTCATAACACTAACCGCGTGTCTTGTCGGTTCTTGTTTGCAGGGGAGATGTTGTCATCATCACCAACGTTGCCACTAAATGAGGCAAGACCCCAGTAAACTACTCTCAGTTTGCGAAAATGCACGTCAAGTATTCTGAGAGAGGTTTACGCATCCTGGCCTTCCCCTCCAACCAGTTTGGGAACCAGGTAGGGACCTTTGACCTCCATTCAGATCTCCTAGTCACTTAAAGAGACCCAATAATACCCTCTGGTGAAAATAAGAATGAACGGATAAATGGATCAAGTAAGACAGAAGGATTGCTGGGAAAGGGATGATAAAAAAGAAATCTATACCAGAGCTGGGAAACGGGTCTATCAATAATCTGGGCTTTATTGTAATATGAGCACTGCTGGAATGTAATATCATGTCCTTGTGATGTTATGATACCAATATCCCATCACAGATTGAATACAGTTTGTTTTTTCTTCACGGACTTAAAGCCTTTGCCTTTTATTTCATGATGGACAGGACATAAACTATAAATGCTCCCCTTTTTTTGGAGACATTTATTTTTTATTTGTATGTTTTGTTTTGGCTCTGATTACTAATCTGTGTTGTTGTAAATTAAAGAACCAGTATATTTAATCCTTAGAAAAAGTACATTGTACAGTGTAATCTATATCGTCTATACAGTTACAAGCTTGTTTCCCTTGCCCCTTGAGAAGGTTTAGGGTGGGGGTCTGTGAAGCCCTGTAAGGCTCACACTGGTATAGAGGGGCTTCAGGGCTACACAGACACAATGCCTGTGACTTGTCTCATGTACCTCAACTCTCTCTCTCTCTCTCTCTGGGTGTGAAGGAACCCGGCACAGAGGCGGAGATCAAGGCCTTTGCTGCGTCCTACAATGCCGAGTTCCCCATGTTCAGCAAGATCAACGTGAACGGGGAGAATGCCCACCCGCTGTGGAAGTGGCTGAAGGCCCAGCCCAACGGCGGGGGCTTCCTGGGAAAGTAAGTGGTGGTGGTGGAGGTGGATGGGTGGAGTACGGAAACATGGCACACACACATATTACCCTTTAAATCCATCTGCCACAACAATTGTCTCGTGTGCTTGTAATTGCCATATTGTTTTGCAGTGAGTTTTTATATTTGCGGTACCATTTGAGGCACTTGATTGTATTTATGGTTATGGGATTCTAACATGGATTTGTTTTCACATCTGCAGCGGCATCAAGTGGAACTTCACCAAGGTAATTCTTATTCAATCTAAATTTTTTATTATTCTCCATCACAGCAGCAGTCATAACTTACCTATAGGCAGCATCCATGTAAAACACAGATTTGTCTCTCTTATAGGAGAGTATTCGGTGCATTATATGTTTAACTTAACCACAAACATCCAAGCACCTAAGCTGGGGACATTTCTGGTTGTGTGCAAATCCACATCCTTAACACAGGACCTTGATTCTCTGTCCCTTCCCTCCGTTTAGTTCCTGATCAACAGGGAGGGCCAGGTGGTGAAGAGATACGGACCCATGGACGACCCCAGCGTGAGTAGAAGCAGCCCCGACCGGCCCGCTTTGAGCCGAGCCGCTAGCCTTTTCTGGAACACAGTATAACCGGTGCTTCTCCACAAGGGAGACGCTCGGTCCTATTGTATTTTATTGTTTGCCGCACCATTTTGATCCAACCGTTTCCAATGTCCACTGACCTTGAGGCCTGTTCTCACACGGTGTGAAGGGACGCACACTAAACACATTGCGGAGGTTATGCTGGGAATCGGACACCATTTAAAATGCAATAGGAGGCCTGTTGTTTCCTTGGTGGGACTTGATTGAAATGATTCCGAGCCCTTCATTCATTTACATTTACATTTAGGGCAATTTGGCATTTCACGCTATTATCCAAAGCGACTTGCAATAAGTACGTTTGCCGAAAGAAAGTGAAACAACAACAAAATATTAGGGCTTGCACAGAAAAGTCGACTAATCGATGCGTCGATGTCACTACCACAAGTCGACGCCTACCGGGAGACGTCGTCGCATCGTTGACCACGTGATTTCACACTTTCCATCCATCCTTTTTCGTCCGCTTATCCGGGGTCGGGTCGCGGTAGCAGCCGGCTAAGCAGGGCCCCCCAGGCTTCCTTCTCCCCAGCCACACTCTCTAGTTGATGACGTCATCACATACACACGCACGCAAAAAACACAGACAGAATGGGCTGTCCAAAAAAACAAAAAAGCCCAGGTATCCTCTGTGCAAACAGCCCTGCTTAATTCGGGTGCCCACACGGTTATACTGTGTTCCAGAAAAGGCTAGCGGCTCGGCTCAAAGCGGGCCGGTCGGGGCTGCTTCTACTCACGCTGGGGTCGTCCATGGGTCCGTATCTCTTCACCACCTGGCCCTCCCTGTTGATCAGGAACTAAACGGAGGGAAGGGACAGAGAATCAAGGTCCTGTGTTAAGGATGTGGATTTGCACACAACCAGAAATGTCCCCAGCTTAGGTGCTTGGATGTTTGTGGTTAAGTTAAACATATAATGCACCGAATACTCTCCTATAAGAGAGACAAATCTGTGTTTTACATGGATGCTGCCTATAGGTAAGTTATGACTGCTGCTGTGATGGAGAATAATAAAAAATTTAGATTGAATAAGAATTACCTTGGTGAAGTTCCACTTGATGCCGCTGCAGATGTGAAAACAAATCCATGTTAGAATCCCATAACCATAAATACAATCAAGTGCCTCAAATGGTACCGCAAATATAAAAACTCACTGCAAAACAATATGGCAATTACAAGCACACGAGACAATTGTTGTGGCAGATGGATTTAAAGGGTAATATGTGTGTGTGCGAGTAACTTCATAACACTAACCGCGTGTCTTGTCGGTTCTTGTTTGCAGGGGAGATGTTGTCATCATCACCAACGTTGCCACTAAATGAGGCAAGACCCCAGTAAACTACTCTCAGTTTGCGAAAATGCACGTCAAGTATTCTGAGAGAGGTTTACGCATCCTGGCCTTCCCCTCCAACCAGTTTGGGAACCAGGTAGGGACCTTTGACCTCCATTCAGATCTCCTAGTCACTTAAAGAGACCCAATAATACCCTCTGGTGAAAATAAGAATGAACGGATAAATGGATCAAGTAAGACAGAAGGATTGCTGGGAAAGGGATGATAAAAAAGAAATCTATACCAGAGCTGGGAAACGGGTCTATCAATAATCTGGGCTTTATTGTAATATGAGCACTGCTGGAATGTAATATCATGTCCTCGTGATGTTATGATACCAATATCCCATCACAGATTGAATACAGTTTTTTTTTCTTCACGGACTTAAAGCCTTTGCCTTTTATTTCATGATGGACAGGACATAAACTATAAATGCTCCCCTTTTTTTGGAGACATTTATTTTTTATTTGTATGTTTTGTTTTGGCTCTGATTACTAATCTGTGTTGTTGTAAATTAAAGAACCAGTATATTTAATCCTTAGAAAAAGTACATTGTACAGTGTAATCTATATCGTCTATACAGTTACAAGCTTGTTTCCCTTGCCCCTTGAGAAGGTTTAGGGTGGGGGTCTGTGAAGCCCTGTAAGGCTCACACTGGTATAGAGGGGCTTCAGGGCTACACAGACACAATGCCTGTGACTTGTCTCATGTACCTCAACTCTCTCTCTCTCTCTCTCTGGGTGTGAAGGAACCCGGCACAGAGGCGGAGATCAAGGCCTTTGCTGCGTCCTACAATGCCGAGTTCCCCATGTTCAGTAAGATCAACGTGAACGGGGAGAATGCCCACCCGCTGTGGAAGTGGCTGAAGGCCCAGCCCAACGGCGGGGGCTTCCTGGGAAAGTAAGTGGTGGTGGTGGTGGTGGTGGAGGTGGATGGGTGGAGTACGGAAACATGGCACACACACATATTACCCTTTAAATCCATCTGCCACAACAATTGTCTCGTGTGCTTGTAATTGCCATATTGTTTTGCAGTGAGTTTTTATATTTGCGGTACCATTTGAGGCACTTGATTGTATTTATGGTTATGGGATTCTAACATGGATTTGTTTTCACATCTGCAGCGGCATCAAGTGGAACTTCACCAAGGTAATTCTTATTCAATCTAAATTTTTAATTATTCTCCATCGCAGCAGCAGTCATAACTCACCTATTGGCAGCATCCATGTAAAACACAGATTTGTCTCTCTTATAGGAGAGTATTTGGTGCATTATATGTTTAACTTAACCACAAACATCCAAGCACCTAAGCTGGGGACATTTCTGGTTGTGTGCAAATCCACATCCTTAACACAGGACCTTGATTCTCTGTCCCTTCCCTCCGTTTAGTTCCTGATCAACAGGGAGGGCCAGGTGGTGAAGAGATACGGACCCATGGACGACCCCAGCGTGAGTAGAAGCAGCCCCGACCGGCCCGCTTTGAGACGAGCCGCTAGCCTTTTCTGGAACACAGTATAAAAGTGTGGGCACCCCTGAATTAAGCAGGGCTGTTTGCACAGAGGATACCTGGGCTTTTATTGTTTTTTTGGACAGCCCATTCTGTCTGTGTTTTTTGCGTGCGTATGTATGTGATGACGTCATCAACGACGCGTCGACGTTACGTCGACTTTATTGATAGAAAAGTCGACTTGAAAAAAAATCAGAAGTCGTGCAACCCCTACAACATATCGCTGACGGTACAGATAAGATTTGAATAGAACCAGTTGCAAGGACTCATAATTACGAGGTTAACCCCTTGCCGGTTAACCGCAAAATGGCTTGATAAGGTGCTACTTTACATTCATGTCAATGCTACAGTTTAGTTTGGTGATACTGTACAGTGGTCCAAGTGGCTGTGGTTGCAGTAGTATTAACATATCGAGCTTATCGAAAGCCCAGCAGATATTATACATGGTCTTGCTTTCCTTTCAGGTGGTGGAGGTGGATCTTCCCCTGTACCTGTAATGATGTAATGACTGACCCGGTGTCCTACCGAGACCCTCTACAGTATATATCGACCTTGCTCCTCAAGCCCTCCCAGTACCAGTAGACTATAGCTGAAGTCGTCCGCCCAGACTAGTGACGGTGTGTCCCTGAAGCCGCTCTGCGGAAAGGACAAACCTGATGGAAACGGCGTGCAAACCTTCTGGGTGGACCCCAACGCTTCAGTCTGTTGGTGTTTTGGTGGAGGAAAGGAGGCAACACCTAACTTAGCAACTAACAACCAACTTTATATCGGGCAACTGTGATACAAAAATCTACAAAGCTAATATTTTAAAAAATAAAAATTATTGTAAAATCGTCTGTCTTTGTCTTTGAAATGTAATCAAATAATACAGAGTGCAGGTATTGTCAATTGCATATGGCTCATAATATTGAGCAAAAGCTACTTTTTGACTGCTGATGTTTCATGTATTAATAATAACAGGCATTTAATCAAATATTAATAATATGAAACCCTAACCCCAACATGAAACCCTATTATGAAACCCTAACCCTAAAACAAAACCCCAATATGAAACCCTAATCCTAAAAGCAACCCCTAATAGGAAAACCTAAACGTAATACCAAACCCTAATATGAAACCCTAACCCTAAAACCAACCTGTTGTGTGCAGTTTCGAGTGGTCATCTATTGTGGCTGGAGTTCAGGTTCAGGTTCAGGTTCTGGATTGTCTGTAGCAAAGCAGCGAGCTCGGGAATCAATGTGACACAAGGCAGTCTCACCAGGAATGATTCAAAGTTTATTTAGATACATAGAGCCTATATACAGTTTGCATGGGAGAAAAAGAAACATTTACATATAGACACAACTCAACAAGGGAAGCAGACATAGAAACGCCTCCAAGACAGCCATTCAGGGAGCAGGAACAACAAGGCCGTCCATGGAGACCCTTCCGTCCCCACACCACAGACAGCCAATCCGGAGACGCCAGGACCCCAGGCCCCACGTGGATATGTAACAGACAGATAAACAGTTAACTTGAAGCACGGATATCATGGCCTCACGTGACCCACAGAGATGTGCAGAGACTGCAAAATCTCACGTTGAGCCCTTGCGTGGGACCGCCAGTCCAGATAGAAGAGGCAACATGTTCCCACAACAACAGCTGCGAGTGCGTCTCAGAGGCCTCCCGGGGAAAACAGATAAGAGTGAAGCTGACTAGTCCCGTAGGTCAAACGGCTAACGAGTCACGTAGGCCACACAGCAGAGTGGAAAGTTACCGGCCCACACGATCAATACATCCACAACTCCCAACATCCAAAACCGAAACCCTAACCCTAATATGAAACCCTAACCCTAAAACCAAACCCTAAATCGAAACCCTTATATGAACCCTAACCCTAAAACCAACCCCTAATAGGAAAACCTAAACTTAATACTAAACGCTAATATGAAACCCTAACCCTAAAAACCAAACCCAAAAAGAAAGCCAAACCCTAAAAGCAAACGCCTAATATGAAACCCAAATATTAAACAGTAACCCTAAATTCCAAACCCTTATATGAAACCCTAATCCTAATATGAAACCCCACTACGAAACCGTAACCCTCAAACCAAACCCTAATATGAAACCCTAACCCTAAAACCAAACCCTAATAGGAAACCATAACCGTACAATGAAACCCTATTATGAAACCCTGACCCCAAAACCAAACCCTAATACGGAACCCAAATATGAAACCAAACCCTAATAGGAAACCCTAACCCTAATATGAAACCTTAACCTGAAAAAACAAACCCTTAAATGAAACCCTAACCCTAAAAACAAACCCTTATATGAAACCCTAACCTTAAAAACAAACCCTAATAGCAAACCATAATTGTACTATAAAACCCTATTATGAAATCCTAACCCCAAAACCAAACCCTAATGTAGAACCCTAACCCTAATATGAGACCCTGATATGAAACCCTAATATGAAATCCTAACCCTAATATGGAACCCGACCCTAAAACCAAACCCTTATATGAAACCCTAACCCTAAAACCAAACCCTAATAGGAAACCACAACCCTACTATGAGCCCTAATCTGAAACCCTAACTCTAATATGAGCAGAAGTGGAAAGAGCACTCAAAATGTGTACTCAAGTAGAAGTACTGTTGCATTACTAAAATAGTCACAAAACTACAAGTAATAGTACTGGTTTAAAAAAAACCCTTTGAACAAATGATTTTTAATGCATTTTCAATTATATTATTTTCAGCAAAACATATTTCTCTGATAAATGGTAAAAGATATGAATGGATCAAACTCTGGCCATTACTTTTCTTTTTTTAAACAGATGAATCAGGAACTTTAGTTTGTTTTGTTGTAGGACAGCAGAGCCTTGTGGTGGTTTCAGGTGGTGGAGGTGGGTCTCCCTGGTACCTGTAAGGATGTGATGAGATTCACTTCACATGTGATTCACTAAAAAATCGACTAAAACACAATTATTTTTTTTCTCATCATTCTTGATTGAAGTACTTCCCAAACTCCAGTATCTTGATTATTATTACATGTGAGCTTTCTGTGCAAAGTGAACTTCTATCCAAGCAGTCGTTATTCATTTCTGGGGATATACATATAATTATTAGAAATCAATGAAAAACACATTTACTATTTTTCTTCCATCACGCCAACTGTCTGACATTGTCCTTTTCCGTGGCTGTCCTCCTTCCCCACCTCACTGCTGTGCGCTGCTTGTGTTTTTACAGAACGTGGCTGTGATTGGTCAGTGAGCCTCAAGCTCAATGGACGAGCGGAGCTGTCCAGCGTGTCGGTGTTCGCTGTTCATTTGCTCTGGTGCTGAAATGCACGCGTTTGACTCTAACTCCATATATGACAACAAGTCAACGTCTAAGTAACAGTTTTTTTTATTGTCATCACAATAAAAACATCACAACACAGGGCCATCCTGGACAATGGAAATATTGAGTAAGTAAGCAAAAAAATAACAAGGAGAGAACATAAAATATATATATATATATACATGTAGCTGTATAGAAGAAATATATGTAATTATTTCTACATTTAAATATCCATTATTACTAGCTTTAGTCTTAAGAAAAAATCTCATTGATCGTGTAATTGTGAAATTATTATGCAAATAGTCATTTTATGGGTTGAGGATTCTCCGAGCACATGGAGACAATGTACAAAAAGATTTGGAGATAAGATAGTACCGTATTTTTCGGACTATAAGGCGCACTTAAAATCCTGTAATTTTCTCAAAAATCGACAGTGCGCCTTATAATCCGGTGCGCCTTATGTATTAACCTCGAACCGATTTTATGTGGTACACGGCGCTCAAAAATCTGTCAAGCCGCACCGCTTGATGGATTGTCGGCGCATTACGGCTACCGCGGAGTAATACTTGATGGATTGTCGGCGCATTACGGCTACCGCGGAGTAATACTTGATGGATTGTCGGCGCATTACGGCTACCGCGGCGTAATACTAGCCTTGCGGAGTAATACGTACTGTGCTTCAACATACCGGTAATATTATGGTGTGTGTACAAGGACTGAAGATGAAGAATTTGATGGATTTGTGGATGAGGAATGAACTGAAAAAGTGAGTGTATTGTTTTGTATTTTATGTGTTACAACTGAACAATGTTGAGTTATTGTGAATGAGTTGAATAAAGTTCGATTTATCTGACTGTTTTGTGTTGCTTAATGCGCCTTATAATCCGGTGCGCCTTATGTATGAAAATAGACCCGTTCATTGACAGTGCGCTTTATAATCCGGTGCGCTTTATAGTCCGGAAAATATGGTACATTTATTTAGCCCAAAGGAACTCTCTTGTGCCAGCACGGATCTCGTCAAAAATAACCAACCATAAAAAATCAAAATGCAATAAAATAACAAATATAAGAAGGTGTAAGGCGCAAATGCTAACATCAGTGCCTATATTGAAAGAACTTACAAGTTCTACAATAAAATGGCAGGCTATGATTCTGAGGGGAGATACATGAGACCGAAAACAAGAGACAAGTTTAACTATTAAGGGATTAAGTGGATTTACAAAAGTAAAAGGCTCAATTCGGCCCAGCTTAGGGCATACAGTATAAGTAAATACATCGGCAATTTCATTATTGAATACCAGCGCTCGACGTTCTCACCGCTACGCAGTACACGCACTTCTACATTTTAATATTTGGACCTTTTCTTGCATACGGGCTCTTCTCACAAGTAGCAGGTGTGTGATTCATAATGATATAAACTGCATGACCCAGGGAGCACGACACAGGTAAATGAACGGTAGTCAAAGTAACCTAATGTTAATGCTAGTCTAATAACGGAAATGTCATTTTGATTATTTGTAGTGAATATTTTCAGTGTCGCTGTTGTTCTTCACGCCCAAGGCTTGAGCTATTTTTAGATGAATGCCCGATGGACTTCAACGAAAAGCACCCGTGGATATATCTAATATTATTTTCAATTAATCAATTCCATCAGCACTTTTTTGTGGGACATGCTGTGATTGCCGACTACTACAGCAAACAGAATGAGAAAAAGTCATTTTGATGATTTCTAGTGAATATTTAATTGAAAAAAATATTGTAACGATCCCCGGAGTGAGAGAATGAATGTCCAGTCAGGATTACAAGTTCAACAACTTGTTTATTAGTAACAATGATTTCCCAGGTTACTGTCTGGCCGTAACCATGCCAACCAAACCCGGACTCAACTAAACTCCCGCTGAAAACGGAACAACCCCCCCTTTATTACACCTATAACACCTTCCAATAGACGCACACGGGAACGGCTGCGTCAGAACAACACAGAAACACATAACACGTGTCATTAACGTCCAGGGTCGCTACATTGCCTCCCCCCTTCAAAGTCCCTCGTCCTCAAGGGGACAAACAAAGTCCAGGAGTGGGGTTCGGGGCGGGCCTAGAGTCAGCGCGCTGGGGTGTGTGTGTGTGTGTGTGTGTGTGTGTCTACACAGGGGGAAATGGTCTGGAGGAGAAACCGGTCCCTCGCTCTGCACTGATGGTGGCATGTGGCCGTATGCCCGGCGTGACAGGCTCTCTATATCGTTGGCCAGGGCCCGCAGTGTTTCTCCCGGCCGTCTCCGCCTATGACCCAGTTCTGAGCGCAGTAGACCCGGCTCAACACACTGTCCAAAGCGCCTCTTCAGAGCCCCCCCCCACGAGGGCCTCATAGTCACCCCTGTCCTCTGGGCTTAGCAGCAGCAGCGAACACTGCAACGCCTCAGCCGTTATTAGACACATCGCAAGTTGGAGCGCCTCGATCTCCACCGACCACCCGCCGGCGTTGGCTAAAAGTTCGAGTTGAGCGTGAAAAGCTTCCCAGTCATCTTGGCCGTCGTGTCGTGGCGTCTTGATGGACACTAGGACTTGCGAGTAGGGCGCCGCCATGTTTGTTTACCTCCGCGAGTGGCGGGCGCGGGCAGCTCGTGCAGTGTGTGCTGTGCGACGCGGGAGAAATTGTCCGCTGGAACGTCTCTCGGGTGGCCATCTTCTCCTCCGCCCCCCCTCAAGCCGGCGGAGTTACGCCACACGCCCCCTCGCCGTAGTAGTAGTCCGTCTTCACCTTCACCCGACAGTCCGCAGGTAACATTGTTGGTGTGTTGGGAAAAACGCGACAGCTCACCGGGCGGGAATCAAAAATGTTAAACTTGTGACACCAATGTAACGAGTGAGAGAATGAATGTCGAGTCAGGATTAAGAGTTGAACAACTTGTTTATTAGTAACATTGATTTCCCAGGTTACTGTCTGGCCGTAACCATGCCAACCAAACCCGGCGGACTCCACTAAACTCCCGTCCCGCTCAAAACATACCCACGCCCCCTTTATTACGAGCCCCTCCCACTTCATTATGATTGGCCAGCCACCCAGATTGACAGGCAACACCTTCCAATAGACGCACACGGGAAGGGCTGCGTCAGAACAACACAGAACACACATAACACGTGTCTGTCATTAACGTCCAGGCTCGCTACGATATCAAAATTCACCCTCTGATTGCCGACTACTACAGCAAACAGAATGAGAAATAGTCATTTTGTAGACTTTTTGATTATTAAAAAAATTATAATTTTCATAAAACCGTAAGGTGTAGTAAGTGAGACCCCTCTGATTGCCGACTACTACAGCAAACAGAATGAGAAAGTAATTTGCTAGATTGTTTTGTGAATATTTCTCCCAAAAACTATCAATTTGTGCAATGCAATTTCACTTTTCAAACACTTCTCATTGTAGTATGTAACACACTCTAATGTGATGTTTATACAGCCAATTAGAAAGGCCCCTTTGATGGATGTTTAGTTAATTTTTCTACTCCTAAAACAGGGTGTTTCTTATGAATGTGCGTTTGATGAGGTGTATTGGTGATTATAGGCTATATCCTGACTGGCGTGTCAAGCGAACAAACCACGAAATGTGTCATTTGCAGAGGATCCCTCACTCAGAACGCAGGTGAAATGTGTCACTTGCAGACGCTCCCTTAACCAGACCTGAGGCGACGTGTGTGATTTGCAGACGGTCCCTTATTCAGACCGGAGACCCAACTGAAGCATTTCTCGGATAAGGAAGTGGAGAGTCCGGTGAATCACATCATATAATATAATAGTCTATTTTCCATGACCTAGAGCGTGGAATTAGCTGGAGTGCGTTGGCGTACGGATTGTACGGGATAAGTCAAAATCGAATATCCGAATATCCAACGTCAAACCAATTTCACCACGCTCCCCTGACCTCCTGGTACCAGGGGACTATAAGCTGAAGTCGTCCGCCCAGACTAGTGACGTGTAGTGAAGAGGACACACCTGATGGAAACAGCTTGCAAACCTGCTTCAAATGTTTCATTCTGTTGCAACACCTTTAACACTTGGCAACCAACTCTGCATCAGGCAACTCTAAAATAGCCTTTGTGTTAAAAGAAAATATATTTCATTTTAATACTGTACTGTAGAGTGCAGCTGTTGTCAATTGTACATGGCTCATCATTTTGCCACTACACCCAAATCCTAAAAGCGGTAGGCCAAAAATAAACCAATGGGTGATGCCTCGCCGACTACGTCCACTGGGGGGCAGGGGGTATGGATACTGGATCAGGGTTAAAAGTGTAGCCACGGCAACTCAGAGATATGGAGCTGGGTTATGTCTGCGAGGGGTCGGGGTGAACTCTGTGTCTGTGTGGCAGAGCTCACAGTAGCTGGTGTTGGGAGGAGGAGAGTCAGCGTTCCAGACAGCTCTTGTGCACAGCGCCCAGGGTGCAGGGTGCTGGGTGCTGGGTGCAGGGTGCGCGTGCAGTCACAGGGAGACAGGAGGCTCTCGCCGCCACCGCCACCACCACCACCACCACCGCTTCCCCCCCCCCCCCCCCCCCCCCCCGTGACAGATCCGGCAGATGGGACCACAGACATGTCTGTCTAACAAGTCGCAGTCCCAAGTGCCACACACAAAAAACAACAATGACTCAATGCTTCTTTGGACAGAAAAGAAAAGGAATTATGTATTTTTTCCAATTGCAATATAAACAGAAATGAGAAAGCAGCCCCTTGAGGCATGGTTGTTTGCATATCTTCAGGTTCAAATCAACTTGTGTACACAAACACACCCCGCAATGCAGTTGGCCGACTCAGCCCTCAGCTTGTATGCGTGACACGGCGTTATACAATCTGACGGTTCTTTGACGTTCAAATGTCTAGTATTATAGGCTAAACCTATAGAGAATCGGCTAACAGCACACATGTAGGTATCATCACAAGACAAGGTCCTAAAAGGCTTCGTCACTAAAGCAGTCATTGGTAACGGGAAACAGATGTCTATCTATCGCCTGACTGAGTCATAGAGCCACCATGCAGACAGAAGCCACAGGGCCATCTCTGCATGGCAGCACCAAGAACATTTCACCAAACAGTTCACCAAACCCACACCACACATCCGTCTACAGATTGTTGTGGTTGTGTTTGTTAAAACAGAGAAAAGTTTGGCTGCATAAGCCCTAACTTAACGGGGAGGATTTTGATTCAAGCTCAATCAATTTTAAACTGCCATATTGCTCTATTAATACTGATGCACAATTCCCTTTGACTGTTGATTAAATCATTTGAAAAGATCAATTTAAAGTGCACTCTAAAGCAAAGGGGAGAGGGGAGTAGCAATCACAGTTTGCTCACAGGCAGACGTATCCCCAAATGCCTCTTTACGCAAAACACTGATTTGATATTTTAATTTGTTAATTGCATGAAGCAATTAATGCCATTTAGTTAGGGTGAGATTGTTGCATAAGTATACATTTGTAAGTGGCAGTCACCACCGCGAGACAGTATACCATCAATGGGATTATCTGACTCGCTACAAATCTACAAATGAGCAAAATATTGTTCAAGCATTGCAATAAAAACAGAAAATATTATTTATACACATACAAAATACCACAATAAGAACAGTGTGCATAAACCTCAATGTTTGGCCTCGCTGCATCATGGGTAAGAGCTTCCTTCCTAATAAATGCAGTAATAATAATAATAAAACAATGAACCAATACAACACACAACATCAAGTGAAGAACTTAGATGAAGGTTAACCACCAACAGAGGAACTGAAAACCCATGAACTGAAATCAAACCAAAACACAATAGAGATGCCACATTTTTAAAACACAGGCAAGATTTACAACGGAAGAACAAAACAACAACAGGTCCCGACTGTTAGTTCTCTAGAAATTAGAAATAGCACCAGACAGCAGCAAATCAATATTAAAACATTAAAATATCTTCTGGGTTTCTTTTACAACATAATATCCAATCCATTGATTGGATTGGTGAAGGCTGTACGCTGGAATCACACAGAGCTGGTTTGGATCAATCAAGTCTCTTACATGGAGAACACACGTCTGGTGTGTTCTCCATGTAAGAGACTTGATTGATAATCCACTTTATAATGTAAGCAAGGGCTGCGACGAAAACTAAAAGCAACAGACTAGGGAAGAAAAAAGAAAACAGACAGATTCTTCCATTTGTTCTGTGAAGCACCGAATGATGCGTCACTTCAACACTGACAAATTATGTCGCGGTTGTGTGGCAATTCTGCTCCTCCTCTGCCATGAATACCACATCCTCCAAACAGATGTTCCTCAACACGACTCCAGTGGCAACATCCAATCCTCTCACTCACTTCGTTGGCGTAAGGAATTAAATTGTCCCTTCACATAGTGTGAGGAGCACATTGTCCACAGTGCTCACTCTGGCTTCAGAAAGGCTGTAGAACACACTGGGCCTTCTGAGACACCATGTTTTTCTAATGGGTTTCCTCCTCCAATGGTAAAGGGTTCCACATGATCAGATGGGATAGTAAAAAGGCAGGTAAAGTAAAAAGTTTGTCGGAATCCCTCAGAAAGCATCAGAGATGTGTGATGGGGATAGATTTTTTTCCTAGTTCTTAAATGAATGGATAGGATATTTAATTCAATAATGGATGATTGCAAAATAATTGGATTCATTTTAAAATGGATTAAGTAGGCCACTATGGATTAAGGGAACATTTCAAAACAAATTAGGATCATAGTGACAATAATGCCCACAGACTTCCCAGGACTCTAGACAGTAACAGGGGTGTGTGTGTGTGTGTGTGTGTGTGTGTGTGTGTGTGTGTGTGTGTGTGTTTGCATTATTCAGTGCGTCAGCAAACGCTGCCGTTAAAGGGCCAGAAATGTTGACGTAGAACTGTAAGCTGGCATCAATGGATGCAATGAAAAAAAACAGCATGTCCCACAAAAAAGTGCTGATGGAATTGATTAATTGAAAATAATATTAGATATATCCACGGGTGCTTTTCATTGAAGTCCATCGGGCATTCATCTAAAAATATCTCAAGCTTTGGGCGTGAAGAACAACACCGACACTCTGAGCGCGCTCCGCTGGTTCTCATACGATACTCTCGTCCGCAGACTTCAGTAGTTTGGGGGACAGCAGGGGATTCTGGGTAGCGTGGGAGCCCTTGGCATCGGGGAGGAGCAGGCTCACTTTCTGATTGGTTCTCGTCCACTCAGAGTACAGCTGGCAGTGGTAGCGGAAGGACACCTGCCCGGGACAGACAAGAAGCAGAAAGACAGACAGACAGACAGACAGACAACTGGGTGAGTTTCCTTCATTTGTTTATATTCTGTGTCTGTTACAGTGTGTGTGTGTGTGTGTGTGTGTGCCGAGCCAAGTGTCGAGGTGTCCCAGAGCAAGACACCACCTAACCCTAACTGCTCCTGACGTGTTGGTTGTTACCTTGCATGGTTGGCACCGCCGTCGGTGTATGAATGGGTGAATGTGAGGCAATACTGTAAAGCGCTTTGGATAAAAGCGCTATATATGGTGTGCATTATTGGAAGCATTATACAAATAGACAGCATGGTGAACTCGGGCAGCACACGTTGAATCACCTTCAAGCAGGGTGTGTGTGGCTTTTCCCTTGACCAGTTTCCTTAGTTTGACATTCTTAATGGTTGTAGAACGGTCCTGTACGAGTCACGGGTTTCCATACGTCCATTTGCTCAACAATGAGTGTCGAGCAACAATGGGCTGCTATTGCACACTTCTCATGTGGCTGGCGAGCCCCGTAGACGACACTTGCGCAAACAATTGTGACTGCTGATGCAACATGACATGTGTAACACGCCAGCCATCCCACAAGACCCACTTTGAATCTTTCTGTTGCCAGTTGGTATATGCAGTGATGCTGAATAGGTTTCACCAATTGTACCTATTTTATATCCTGTCTGAATTAGTGAGATTTAGGATTACATGAGTGCATGTAGCCAAAGTAACCAATCTATCTGGTTCTTAAAAGTGAGCGTGTCCACCTAGATGTATGTTGACGAGACCCCAGTGGACTGTATCAACTGGTTATACTGATCTGCTCATCATACATCTAGGCGGACACTCCCACCTGTGATGTCACAATGAGTCACATGACAATTTTGAAATGACTTGTAATGGCTTATCACGCTCACACCTGTTGTTATAGTAGGGCCCTATAATAGGGAACTCTGTGTGCTTTGTTCAAGGTCTCACACACACACACACACACACACACACACACACACACACACACACACACACACACACACACACACACACACACACACACACACACACACACACACACACACACACACACACACACACACACACACACACACAGTGTATTGACGCTTGAGTCTCAAGTCACTAAAGTTGTGGGCGGGTCTTACCAGAGTCCAGAGGACGTAGATGGTGAAGAGGGCGATGGTGAGGGCGATGAGGCCCACCGCCTCCAGCCTGCTCTTCAGCTGCAGGTGGTCCTGAGCCCCCCGCAGACACAGCCAGCCCGAGATGGCCGCCAGCGGGGTGATGAAGAGGAAGCAGACCATGTCGCAGAACAGGGTCCGTTTCTCGTTCCGCGGGCCGGGGTCCTGCAGCCACTGTGAGGAGGGAGACAACACATGAGGAATGAGGACGTTTTCAAAGGACGACAAAGGGTCATGGGGAACAGTGGTAATTCGGAAGAAAATACGAAAGGGTTGGATAGGAAAAAGGGGGCCGGGAAGGGGGTGGGGGCTGTCAATCAAGATAGAATGTGTATCAATCTAAAAAGTGAACTTTTTTTGGGCGGATGTTTTCCTTGTTTGTTGTTTTTTGACCCCTTTCACAAAAACGTCTCGTTCAGCGTTCGTTGGGCTGTACTAAAAGACACACCACCCTCTCGTCACTCGTTGCAAAAAAATGCTCGTCAAGCTGGCTCCATCCACTAGGGAGGGAGGGGGCTTACGAATACAGGGTCAGGGTTAAAAGCGTAGCCATGGGTTACCTCCGTGAGCTGTCGGGGCTGGCGCTCGACGGTGAACTTGGTGTGGCAGAGCTCGCAGTAACTGGTGTTGGAGGAGGAGAGCCAGCGCTCCAGGCAGCTCTGGTGCACGGCGCCCAGCGTGCCCGTGCAGTCACAGGGAGACAGGAGGCTCTCGCCACCGCCGCCCTCGTGACAGATCCGGCAGATGGGACCGTCGCTGGGGGAGACGGATCACAGGCACACACTCAGAATCACACACACACTCACCCCCTCATCAAGTAGTTACGCTATTATAACTAGGGCTGAATTATTTATCGCAATATTATCCAAATTGCAATGTGGCCAAGTGTAATAACCAAATACAAAAAAAATATATAAAAAAAAGCTGTAAATGTATGTTTAATTAATGTTCAACGTTATGCACCAATTTCACAAGAGCACATTACTACTTGTTTGCAAAAACTAAGGCAATATAGCTAATTCTGATTCTGATTAACGATTTATAAGTAAAGTACTGTCGTGCTGCAGCGATGCCCTGGTCTACACTTTTCACATTTCTCCCGATGTAAGACAACATGTTTGTTATAGTATAGATGCCAACAAATGTTTTTCAATATGAATGAAAATTGCCATCGCCATTAATAGTGAATCCTATCGCAATCGCAATATTGGTCATATTCATTGCAATATGATTTTTTTTTTTACCATATCGTTCAGCCCTTCCGGCGTAACCTACCAGAAATAGAACTGCCATGACCGCCGAGACACAGGCCTATGCCTACAACTGGTGTATTTTCCATTTGCTTCATAAATCGCTTTTTACCAGACATCCACAGTCCATCCTTTGCGTTCCGAGTTCTGTTCACGGCCCGAGCCTTACCTTTGTGAGACCAGGGGCTTGAGGACGGTGGACAGCAGGTGTCCATCTTTGGTGGTGACCTGCGTGACGTACTGGGCCTGGCAGCACCCGTCCCCACCGGCACCAACGCCGCCGCCGCCGATGTCCTCCGCACCCTTGGACAGGGCGGCGATGCTGGCGCTGCCCGTGCAGTCACAGAGGGAGCCGGGCAGGTGACAACATTCCCCCGTTGTCATGGTTATGCCGTCCAGAGTTGCGCAGGTTGGGGGCGGTTTAGGGGTTCAGAGGGGGAGCAGGAGGAAAGCAAAAAGGCTGCCGTCTCCCACGTGTTGGATGGGTTAGGCCCAACTGTCCAAGAAAAGATCAAAACCGTCACTTTTGTATCATGAGAGACTGAATTCACTAGACTGAAATATGTAAAAAGCAGGAAATACAAGTCTTTCCTCTTTTCTGTCAAACTCCAAAAGTTACAAATACTAGGAGGTAGCTCTTATCTCTACACAACTGTGACAATCTTGGTTGTCACGCTCGGCTGTCAGTCTAGAGTGGAAGTGGTGGAGGAGAGGCAAAGTGAACAGTGCATGTCACCCCTCAGATAACAGATAACAGCTGCTGGTGTGTGTCAGGGTCGATATGGAAAATTTGCATGATGATGACACATTACTCACATTAGTCAATACTATCATTATTATTATTATTATTATTATTATTATTATTGTGGATTTAAGAGAGGGCTGTCATACGTTTACAGCAGCCTTTAAACGCAGTAGTTAAAGCATGTACTGCATGTAGGCCTGTATACACATAATATGCAATTACACAGAAGCATATACGTGTGTGACAGTCAGTGTAGTGTTGTGTGTGTGTGTGTGTGTGTGTAAGATCTATTGATCTATTGATGGCGTATATCGTGAAAGAGAAGTCACCACAAAACAGGAAGTGTGTCACACACACACACAGACACACAGACGCCATCAATAGATCAATAGACAGACAGAAGCCGTGGCTCCATCCTGCCAGCCAGGCTCTTAGCTAGTCGCCTGCTAGCATTAGCATTAGCAGCTATTTCACTGGATGAAATGGATGAAAGGGTACTTACCTCGAAGTGGGCTCCGCTTCCATGTTGTGTCAATGGCGCTACTTTAACATAATCACAAGTAACACCTGCAGTTAAGGCCACAGGGGGTTTTAAACGCACTCGCTAACACGGCTCAGCGAGCACATCGCTGGGTTCCGCTCAGCTGACTGCACACACAACAACAGACGGCTTTCTTTGCTCCGACTCAGCGAAAGGGAAGCTGGCGATCCAAGGGTCCGGCGGTACAAGTGGGCGGTACCGCTGGTGGTTACCAACCAATCCGCGTACCGCCCGGCGTGTGTTCGGATCAGTGATTGGTTAGTAAGGAAAAAAGTGGGGACCGCCCACTGTACGTTCGGACCCTTGGATCTATGGCGATTGCCCCTAGCTACTCAGCTTTAAGGGGGCATATACTTACTGAGTATATTATATTATATTATAGGCATATTGCTACGTACATTCTTACTTTTTAAATACAAACGTCCACACTGAGGACTTCACTAAACCACATTGTAACTGCACAAACCCAGGATAAAGATGCTTTTTTATTTTTATTATTGTGTTTGTGTGGTTATGGTTTCATCCATTCACATATCAATAGAGGAACAGTTTGGTCAATAAACTTGCATGACAATGAGCAAAGATAGACATATTTAATCAACATACTGTATTTCCTGGTAGGTAGGCAGTTAGGTGTCACCACAGAAGCATAAATCTTTCCCTGGCTGCTCAGCTCACTAAATTTGCATAAGCAGCCCTGAGGAGACACTGGTCTATCCACACCTATGCTGGTCCACACCCAAATAGTCTAGGGTTCGCACCTGTTGTGCCTGAGTTGCCCTGCTGAGCTTAGGCATGCCATTGGAGAACAGCTGGGCATACAAGGAGGAGGAGAACATGCAAATTCCAGGCATGCTTAAGTCAGATGCCAGTCCCAAACCTCTGGTGGTGCCTCCCACTATACTAGTTATTCTGTGATGAATAGTTTTCTATCTGAACCTACTGGAAAGTGTGTAGATTATGACATAGCAGAAAGGTACATTGGCTGGCTGAAATGATTGGACACGGGTAGAAAAGTGGTGTTTCTATTGTACTGTGTTGTATTGGGTTTTTTTTTTTTTACAAGAATGGTTGTGTTTGTGTGTGCCACCCAGTGCCCGGGTTCGCAAGTACCCATTGGATTGGATAAAAACAATTGTGGTGGGTTAACAGGTTTTTCAGAAAAACGATAAAAAAATAAAATAATCAGAATTGAAAGACATGCATCTGTGATATCGCCGCAGTGTTGGCAGTAATTTAATTCACTTCTTTGGTATGTATGCAAACTCATGCTGTCAGGGGGGAAAAAATAAATAACCGGCTATTGCTCTATTTTAGTCACACTCCAACCCATTAACTCAACATTTTGCGCCAGGTCCCCGGATGTTGCTCATTGGTGGCCCCACACACACACACACACACTGCCCACCGGGCTCTAATGAGAAAAGAGTATGTGAAATGAAAGCTCTAATTCAAACGGCCAAGACCCCATCGCTCCGCCTACTTCCCATGAGGCGCCAAGCAATATAAACCAGAAAACAAAACTGCATTTTACAATGATCATGTCATCATATGATCGAATGGTTTCATTTGGCAGAAGAAGAAAGAAAAAAGAGAAAACAATGGTATTTGGATTACAAAATGACAAATTCTTCAGGATCTCTCGCCAATCCCGTGCCAGGACTAGGTCATACGATCGCCGTCACATCACACTCTTTAAATGAAACCGTAAAATGTAAAAAATGAAAATGAAAAGGAGCCAAAAACCGAAGACAGACAAGGTAACACAAGAATGGAACATCAAAACAACAGTCTTGTAGGAGTCACAATGTTCAGGAGCAAAGCAGACGAGAAGGGAAAAAGTAGATTTCAGGCGGAGTCAATCGGCTGATGGTGATGATGATGGTGGTGGTGTCGATGATGGTGGAGGTCACAGGCAGCAGGGGAGTTTCTTCTGACTGTCGGTGGTAGGCGGGACGCTGATGTCCACCACATTGTTCCCCGGAGACTCATCATGCGCAGATCTGTCTGCCATCTGCTTCTGGGACACAATGCGGTAGATTTCTGTACAAAGGGAAACAAAGGAGGGGTGTCACAGAGGAACCGCGTACAGTTGGGACAGGACGTGCGCGCGTGTGCACGCGTGCACACACACACACACACACACACACACACACACACACACACACACACACACACACACACACACACACACACACACACACACACACACACACACACACACACACACACACACACACACACACACACACACACACACACTTATTTTTAGCGTTGTACACCACTCCTACAAGGGTTGGGCAGTTTCCCGTCTTACTGGTACGGTGTGGTGTGCAAGCACATACCGATGTCATTTAATGCAAACCAACTCTATCGGTATTTGTCATTTTGAGACGTTTTGGCCAATCAAAACGGAACTTATAGCTTACAGCAGCAACTTCTATTGCATTAGAAATATACAGAATATGTTTGTTAACTGAGATATTGAGTGAAAACAAATTGTTGGGCTGTGAGCTATTTGAATCCACATGCCTGTGGACAGATGTTTATTTTTCATGCCTTGTATGTTGCTTAATGTTACACTTTGTTGACATGTGGAGCACACATTTTGATAATTGAAGTCTTATTGCTTATTGAAGTCTTATTGCTTGCTAAAACTTGCTTTGTGAGAAATAAAAACAATGTTCTTGATAATTGGCCACTCTCGCCCGCAGGAGGCGGATCCAACAAGCAGCACTTCAGACTCCACGTTCGGTTGTGCCCAATATCAAGTTTGTTGTAGATCGCTTTCGGCAGCTCAGAAAGCTTGATCAAATAGACTATTTTCCACGTTTCCCCCATTTATTATTTCGGAGGCAAATCATATTTCTAAACAATTGCCTTTTGGCTATTGTATACATGGCAACGATTGATTCACATCATATGGCTAGCAGCCATGCTTCACCACATGTTTCAGCCATGTTTGTTCTCAGTAAACAATAAAACAAACAGAAATGAAGACCAAGTTTGTGTTTGCGTCTATGTTTGTGTCCCGGTAGATAAACAGACTGATTATAGCTGTGGGTATATCAACAAATAGCTTCTCCTCCGTGTTCACCAGCAACTGGCGCTGGAAAGAAAATACAATCCAGCTCCGCTACTGGTTGCTGCTCTTGGTTTGACCGACCGCACAATTAACCCATCATGTTCCACTTAATGGACGGAACCATCTGCTGGTAAAGATTGATGTACTGAAGTGATTGACAAATGTGACACTGGCCCAACCCCCAATTCCTACCTGTTAAAATGTTCTTAAAAGCTTCTTCTACATTCGTGGAGTCCAAGGCCGAGGTCTCGATAAATGATAGTGTGTTCTTTTCTGCGGGAGACAAAATGGCAGGTTTTGAGTGAACTTAGGCAGTTCAGTTAGGCAAGACAGGGTGTTGAGCTGCCGTTCCTTGAGGGCAGCCGTCGCCCACTGCCCACCTGGCGACTTACCTGAGAAGGCGCGAGCCTCGTCTGTGGGCACGGCCCGCAGGTGTCGCAGGTCGCTCTTGTTGCCCACCAGCATGATGACGATGTTGTTGTCGGCGTGGTCCCTCAGCTCCTTGAGCCAGCGCTCCACGTTCTCGTAGGTCAGGTGCTTGGCGATGTCGTACACCAGCAGGGCCCCCACCGCCCCCCGGTAGTACCTGGAGACAAAGGAAGGAGTCAATATATTTGTATACTGTATAATATGTCCATTTGCTACAATGCAGTGCATGTGAAAATGATGGATGGAGATTCGCATTGACAAATAAATCTTCACAAACTTTGTGGGAATGACATGTGATGATGACTCACACTGAGAAGTCAATAGGAGCCCTTGTTCTGTCGTCTATAGCCATATCAGGTACAGTACAGAGTCCAAGATCACTATCTATTGGGAGATCTTATCAAGCTGTTTAAACATTCTATGGGTAAAGAAACTCACGCGGATGTGATGGCTCTGTAGCGCTCCTGGCCCGCCGTGTCCCAGATCTGGGCCTTGATCATCTTGCCGTCCACCTGCAGGCTGCGGGTGGCAAACTCCACACCGATGGTGCTCTTGCTCTCCAGGTTGAACTCATTCCTCGTGAAGCGGGACAGCAGGTTGCTCTTCCCCACTCCCGAGTCGCCGATCAGCACAACTAGAGGAGCCAGACAACACACACACACACACACACACACAGGTCAGGTGGTGTAAACAGCTCCAACCCGTTGCTACACCGCCTGTATGCAGAAGTGTTGTTCAACACTCAACGCCTCGCTGCCACTGTGGGCTGACGGAAGTCGACAGTCTTGCTCCACTGCGCTGGCAACCACTTGTTGATGGCAAGAGGACAGCTCAGGGCTTTCACAGGGCGTCCTAACAGTTTCACAATCAAAGCAAATGTTATGTAGAAAGCTACCAAGGTGGCGTTCAGGGCGTTAAGCTTGCGTGAGTCACAGCATTTCTACCTGTGCGTGTGATCAACTCGTGACACAATCCAATGGCGTCACTTCAGTGGACAGAAAAGGACAATGCATTAGATAGGACACCCTCGATCGACGTGTCCTAGTGGCCCTCCTAGTGGGTGGGTGTGTGTGTGTGTGTGGATGGACTGACCCCACCTCCACCTGAGCTCGTTAACAAAGTATATGGATCACACATATATTGTCAAGGGGAGAGAGGGGGGGAAACACCACCCAGATGGCACAACTCTCATCCAATCCACACTCCACCATAAAAACTGTACTGTGCTGCAGTCGTGGCCACTCATCATAATAAAAATCGACGAGTCGTGTGTCACCACTAGCGTCAGTGTTATGCTAACGCGTTAGCCGCGGACTTCTGCACCCCCCGCTGCCATCACTTAATCAATCCATAAATAAATAAATAAATTAATAAATAAATAAATAAATACTGCTGCAATGGAAGCTGGTTTACGTACTAAAAATGTCTTTAATTCTTTCTTCTGCGCACACGTAACGCTGTTAGTGGTTGCGTTGCTAGCCGCTAGCTTGCTCAGCTCAGCTCAGCTCAGCTGTAACTTCACCCCCCCCACAGCAAAAAAAAAAAAAGTTCGTCTTCGTCTCCGTCTCGCCGTGCTGCTGTTCCGTTGAATGAAGCTTACCTTTGAACAAATAGTCGTATTCGTCGTCGCGGGCCCCCATTTTAGACGACCGATTTGTTGTGTGTGTGTGTGTGTGTGTGTGTCATAAAACGCCACTACTTCGTGTTCGTGTTCTTGTTCTGAACGGATAACGGACTCCTGTCGGTGTCCTACCGCCCTACCGTCCGCCCGCCTCGCCCGACTCGAGTGACAGCCGATTCGACCAATAGGAACCCGCCCGCACGTTGACCGAGGAACACATGGACCAATCACACGCGAGCAACACTGTGGCTGTTTTCTTTCCCCCCCCCATCATCATCATAATGTTTATTTTGAGGGAGTAAAAAAAGATGAAGTTGAACGCAGAGGACAGGTGTTGTTATTCATGCTACTTTTTTCTGAGGTGCAACTTTTGTGTTTTCTGGGAATCCACTGTAGGGAAGAACAGAAACAAGATTTTAAGGGTCTTAGGCCTTCATAAATTATATAATGCTCAAATACAGCATAGAGATATTTGCAAAAACTCAAATATCTTAAACAGACAACAGTGGACAGTTCTTCTTGGCGTTTCAGTGGACGCAGGATAATGCAATGAGAGATGGGGATGAAGCAAATTAGTCCATTGCAAAGTAACATATGACCAGAGGTGGCAAAAGTATACTGTACACATCCTTTACTTAAGTAGAAGTACAGATACTTGTGTAAAAAAACGACTCTGGTAAAAGTTGAAGTACTGATTCAAACTCTTTACTCAAGTAAAAATTGAAAAGTATAGGCTCTGAAGTGTACTCAAAGTCAAGTTTAATTCTTAATATATTGAAAATAATAAACTTAACGTGGACCAATATTAACGTGTGGCTCCAATGCAGAACATCAGCTTTCAATGCAAAGTAACAGAGCTGGAAACTTTTGACACTTTTTAAACTTTTTAAACTTTTCGACTCTTTTGTCATAGTATGATGTTTACTGACACATTATACATAATAGTTGAAACACACACACCTAGGTGTGTGTGTGATTTATGGAAGGCAGTGATTCGCCTCGTTACGTCTGACGTCACATGCGTGAAATCAGAGCTCCTGTAACGCGGATGGACGCACCGAGCGTCTCTTCTATGTGTTGTTGTCCATCCATTTAGGTTGAGATCGCTCTCGATGTTGGGAACACGTGATGCAATGACGTAAAAACAACCCGACAATTCCCCTCAAAAGCAATAAAACCAAAACAAATGTAACGAGTCCCGTTTTGAAAATGTAAGGAGTAGAAAGTACAGATATTCGTGTTTAAATGTAAGGAGTAAAAGTAAAAAGTAAAAAGTAAAAAAAAAAGTAAAGTAGTAGTAAAGTACAGATACCTGAAAAATCTCCTTAAGTACAGTAACGAAGTATGTGTACGTCGTTATTTCCCATCAGTGCATATGACTCTTACAAATGATGATAATTTCAGGCCAGCTATGGTGACCTCTCCCCGGTTCACTGCGGTGGCTGCACTTCAGCAGATCCGCCTGCAGGTGGTGCTGCAGGGTGCAAGCTCCTCCTGTCTCACCCCTGAGACTTTGCAGGACAGGTCACCACCACCTTCTATCTCTTGTTTGCAATGTGAGCTGCTGCCTAAAATAATGTACCTGTGAAGCCCTTTCAATGTAATTGTTGACAACGCTACTATACGGCAGACCAGACGAGTAAATACTCTAATAATACTCTCATAACTGAGCTCTTTCTGATCCAGTTATCTGTTTGCACTTGCTTGTGCTTTCAGCAACTTGCTGTCCTTTGTACAGTTCTATTTCTATTTTGTAGTTTTACTCTATTTTGTATTCCTTTATAATTACTGTCGGCTGTCGGGCGTTTTGCACAAAAAGTTTTTCACTCACTGCTTATACTCACGTGTAAATTGTGAAGTGACAATAAAATACTTGAACTTGAACTTGAACTCCTGCAGCAGCAGCAGCAGCAGCACCACCCTCTCCCTGGCCACCCTCAGGTCACCCACAGCCACTCCAGTGGCTCTGCTACGAGTGACGATCCTCCTTGCAGCCAGCCAGTGCACAGACGGAGCAGACCCTGGATCCTCTCCGCTCCTCTTGAGTCTTGCTCCTGCTTGCCTCAGCTCCAGGGCTCGCTGTTGAGCGGAGCACGTGGCCACCGTGACCGTGGAAAAGGGGCGTGAGTCTTGAAGGGCCCGGGGCCTTCTCCTCCACAGAGCCCAGGGCCACCTTTAACCTCTTTCACCGCCTGGTCCTCTGGCGCCCTCTCAGGGAACTCTGAGTTGACACTCTCTGAAGTTACTCTGAAGAAGATCTCCTCTGCTGTCCGATTCTCTCAAAACTCTGCCTCAGTGACGACAAGACATTCCCTTTGGAAGTCTCCAGGCTGACACCTTCTCCTCTGCTAGGCAGTCTACCCGCTGGCCTATTGATCTCACGCTCTCCCCTTCAGCCTCTTGGTTCTTCTGGTGAAGTCAAGTCAACCTTCTACTCCAGATCGCTGACTCTCAAACTCCAGGCTCTGATGTCTGCTATGAGGGTCGCTCAGCCCCAACCTCAAGGCTTCGTTCTCAGAGAACAAGCATGTTTGGTCTGGGGCGATCAGGTAGCTCTGAAGGTTTCTCGAGGAGTTTCTGTTGGCAATTATGAATAATCAACACTAACACTATTATAAATGAAATAGGCCTACTACAACAGAGTTACTCCAGATGTAAGAAGAAAGAAAACATGTTAGTTTGGTGCAGACACCAACAAATGCCCAAATAATCGCAGTATGATTGTTTCAACGATATCATTCATTAACCATCACCAGAAATTGGTCAGTAAATTGTGTTATCAAACAACGAAATGTTTAAAATGCAAAGAAAACCCATAGAATTATTCATAGACAGAACGGCTTTATTTCTTTTTTGTATTCAATCAGATCGAGTCCAAACACACAGGCCATCTATTTATCATTGTGTATAAATAGATGAATATACACAGATATACATAAATACACGTCATGATATGCATATTCATTTTTAAAACATGCTATGTCTTTTGTAAAAGACTCTTTCCCTAAGATGAGGGCACATGGCGTTGATAAAACACAATAACACGTTAAACACATTTTTTAATATCTTACAAAGCAAAACAGCTCTGATTTATGGACCATAAATATAGCTGTATCTCATGTATAACACATTGAAGATATGATACAGTAAAGTATGTAGATCGCAATCATTTCTTGCCAGCAGCAAAAAAATAAAACAAATAAAAATAATATTCTCCAATTAAAATGGAAAATATATTTATATATCTTTGTATATGTATTTATAATCATATGTACACATTCGTAGGAGCACAACAATCGAAGAGGAAAGTAAACAGAACAGCACAGGTGGAAAAATATCAGTGACAGGGCTATTTTGTATTTATCCAATAAGGCAATTAAACTTAAAAGCTAAACTGTACAAAATATTGCTGCTATGGGCTCCATGTGATGCAAACAGATAACAACTGGCCACTGCACATCATGAAGATGGAAATATCGATTTTTACAACGTCAGACATGGACTTCCCTTGACACAACTCACACACCAACTGAGGAAAAGTGTTCACAGAGGATGGACTAAAATAGCTTCTTTTTTTTTTATTAGTTTGCTTACATAATCTTCACTCAACTCAAATTGAGAGTCCTTTCAACGTCAGCCACAGAGATTACAGTAAACACTAAGTCTAGAATGATTGTGATTGACTTCACTGTTACACACACTATTTAAATGAAAACAAACGACCGTCCACAGAACAGCCGAGTAGAATTTTCCTTCCCTAACTGAAAAGTTAACTGTGATGGCTGTGGTAAAAAGGAGTGATGTTGTGGGTCTTTTGGCCTCTATATTATATATATATATATATATTATATATATATATATACTGTATATACGTATATATAATTCATCTTCATTTTGTTCTCCCTCTCCAGTGCAAACATTCACACTCTCCACAAACATTGTGGGCCTCACCAAGTTACACCGATGATATTGGCCCAAAATACAACACATTTTTTGCTAAAATCTAGAAATATTTCCCAGATGCCACCCATCTAACAAACAGTTTCTCATGAGGTTGGAGGACAGACAGTTGTGGGCGAATGATGTCCATATTTCACACTAAAGTGACGACTACAGGACTCGATAAACTTGTAAAACGATGAGCTTGAATCTGTCCGGGAACAGGTGCACGTTGGAAGACATTGATCATTGATAACTGATTGACAATGTCTACTTTGTTAAGTGAGTCATGACTTTCTTTTTCAAATGTGCGCGTCGTGAAAACTGTTTCTATTTTCAAATCACGTCAATATTAGATGAATATACAAACCAAAACAATTAAGATTCCTGACTGCGCTAAAATATGAAAAATGTAATAAAAATTTTTTTTTTTTTTTTTACAGAAAACGTTTTGAAGATTAGTACGCCTGGAAATGACCACATAACCCAAACAACAAAACTAAATAAATAGCTCTTCACAGTCGTAAAATGTCTGGAAAGAAAAGTGCTTTAAAAAATACAATAAGACGATATATAAATTAAGGTGATATCATGAAACAATTTGATTACATCTGATATAGGAATGTGAGACTGGCAGAGATGTCTATAGTTGTGTTGATTGAGCAAACAGACGAGACCAAACACACAGCCTTATGTGTGTGTGGGTTCTGTTTCTTACACGTTTAACATTATCATCATCATTATTATTATTATGATTATTCTTATTATTCTTATTATCGCTGTAGGCTGGGTGGCAGGTGGCGGGTGGGGGTGTGAGGAGGCCGCTGATGTCATCGCAGAGGCTCCTCCCACACGACCCTCCGCTGAACAGGTCGTTAACTGTGGTCCAGGCAACCCACTGGTGGGGTCCGAGCATCGGCCGTCTATGCATTACGCTGCTTCTCCTGCTGAGAGAGGATCTACTTCTGTAGAGCGAGAGAGAGAGAGAAAGAGAGGCAGAGAGAGAGAGGCAACGAGAGGCATGAGAGAAATTAGTTTAATCCTATCGATGTCATGAGGGAAAAAGCATCACTGATTCACAGTGGGCAGACATTTCACAAACCACTGAACCAGCACAGAATGGTACAGATAATTGGAACACGGCACAGGGAGCACCCACTATTCAAAAAGATGTCGTCAAATTGTACTCATATGTCATGTGTCTGTGTTAAAATCGAATGAGCGCTTCACCTGCAGCCTCCGGTGTGGGATAATAGCTTACTATGTTTAGTGAAGAAAAAGAAAAGGGTTCACTCAAGCACTGCCAGAAAGGGGAACCGGTGCTGCTCGCTTCGATTCCTCAACAGAACTGAATAGAGCAGAAGTCATGCAGCAGATTCAGACTCTGATTAATGGAAGGGATGCCCGGTCGATAACAAAACAAGGAAGATAAGACAATCAATGGTCTTCATCGCCATGTCATCCTAGAGACAGACCACTGACTGATGTGCAGTCTCACTCCACCAAATAGACCTGAGTGATGGCCATGACCATGTGGGAGACATGATTTCAATGAGCCATGCAATAAACCATGATGTGCAAGCGGTTTAAGTGTTGTCTGGAGTGCTAGAATTGGAAACACAGAGAGCCAATAATGCAGGCGGTGGAGTGGAGCCTTATGCTACTTGGAGGACTAAATGGTATCATGGAGGTCTGGCATGTTGCACATAGACATCAGCCAGCCTCAGCCTCATCCGCAGTCCTAGTCTTATTTTGATCGATCCAGATTTATGTAAACTACACAAAGCTTCCCTCACGGGTACAAAGTGTGAGGGACGCTTTGTTCTCTACTTAAAGTACCAAGCTACCAGACACTCGAGTATAGGCTGATTACAGATGGAAAAACCCCCCAAATTTAGTTTTGCGTTCAAGTCCTCTTTATTCTTCTCACTTACGGTCTCACTATCCCCTTCCCCATCTGGCAGGGTGCTAGACTCTGAGCCAAGGTGGAGCGGTGAGTATACCCAGGTCTTGTCCTCTGGAGGCTGCGTTTACACGCCCGGGACAGCAGGGGGAGCCAAAGGGGAGGAGATAAGATGTCGGTGGCACACAGGCAGACAGAAGCAGCCAAAGGGGACAGGCAGGAGAGAAGAAGACAAGACAAGACAAGGAAATGAAGATTAGAGATGCATAGAAGAGGCCGTGCGGCTGAGACACTGCAGAAAGTGTGAGCGTGACGGGTTATTTTTGGGAGAATGTGAACAGGCGGTTTAAACTGTACATATGCCTGAAATGAGTGGTTGTCGGTCGGTGAATTGGTTATATCTGGCTCCAGGTAAATGTAATGTAAATGATGACACTCGTTCTATTAGCGTCGCAACTATGAATGCTTGAAACCTTCTCTATTCTTATCTTCCTGTACCACAGAGATATATTGCTGTCTCCGTCAACAAATGTGCTCTTTGTAAGTCGCTTTGGATAAAGGCGTCTGCCAAATGCCCTACATCTAACTGTAAATGTAATGTATTGGCTGTGTACATGTGGACGTACTGTGCAACACGCGTATTAGTACAACATCGGTCCCATGTGGAGAGACACCAAATACATGATTAACCAAAAAAATATATACTGTAGTGCAGATGTGATGAATCAAATTGTCTGCTCCTACTTCCATTCGTGTACTGGCCATTTTGTGCCAGCCCCTAGCAAGTGAAGAGAGGAAAAGAGGGAGAGGGGGAGAGGGGGAAAGAGAGAGGAGAGAGAGAGAGAGAGAGAGAGAGGGTGACTGCATCAGCCAAAAGGAGATTAGGAGGAGGAGGAGGAGGAGGAGTAGCAGGCATGTCATCCATAGGGCAGGAAGGAAGGGAGCGAGGAAGGAAGGGATGCTGTTGTTGATGTGTTCAGACAAACTGGCCATCTTGTAGCTGGTTTGACGGCCTCCACTCTCCACAGAGGGGGGGTGGGTGGGGGGGATCTGTGGACGTGACGTGAGGAAGCGAACCCCCCCCCCCCCCCCCAGCATGCCACGGAGGAGGAGGAGGAGGCGGGCGCCGGCCCTTTAAGAGCAAGAGTCAGCTGCCGACGCACGGTGTGTTGTGATGAGGAGGAGGAGGGGGAGGAGGTGCAGGGGGAGGGGTGGGAGGGGACCGTAGCTTGACGCCACACACACACACACACACACACACACACACACTCATGCACGCACACACACAATGCATTCGCGTGCGTACAGCGCAGTGCTATGACGAGAGGAGTCACATGGTTATGACATTGAAGTGATGCTTTTCACAGTGCACGCCCCGTCCCACCATCTTTTCTACCAGAATAGTGTACATTCACACTGAGTTCATGTCAGTCAACATAAACCCCAGAGCAACCCCTGTGGAGTGTCGAGTGAATCATCCAAAATAACATCGTTTCTTTCCCGACGACACAGCGGCGGCAAAAATCGGGCAAATAATCGCAGGGTTTGAAGCTTTTGTATTTTGAAATGTTTCTCTCTCTTTTTGTCGGATCACTGGAGCACGGAACCTCTAATCACGAACCCTGGGCTCCACACCTACTGAGACACCGGACTGTACCCCTCTCCTCCTCCTCCTTCCTCCCTGTCTGACAGAAGAAGCTACCCAAGTTCTCCCACTGGAGAACCGATGCACGTACACACACACACAGACACACAGACACACAGACACACACACACACACACACTGAGAAAAATGAGCAGGAGAACCAGGATCGGGGAGAGCAGATGGAGAGAGGGATCGTGAGCGATAAAAGAAACACACCACAATGATGGCAATAACAACAACAACAACAACAACAACCGCAGGATCACCTTGAGACGACCTAGAGATGCTGGGGTGAACATGTGCAAGATGAGCCACCTCCTCCTCCACCTACTTAACTCTCCCATCCCATCCCCTCCATTAGGTGGCCCATCAAGGGGAGAAGAAGAGGGTGGGAAGAAGGGTGGGTGGATGGATGAATGGATGAGTGGGTGGGGTGGAGGGTGGGTGGATGCACGTGTGTGCGTGGGTGATGGTGGGGATGATGTAAAGGGCATGAAGGATGGACGAAGGCCGGACGAATTCGTAAGCAGCATGTTGGGCTGGAAAAGGAGGGAGACGTGAAAGGTGACCGGGGGGCAGGTAGCAGAAGGTCAGTATGGAGAGGGGTCGTTGGGATGAGGAGGAGATGTTCAAAAAGAAGTCAGATTGTATTCGTATGCATGTGTCGCTCTGTGTTAAACCGAATGAGCGATGCGGCTCCTAACGAGGGAGGAGAAGGTCAGTAGGAGGGGAGCTACGTTGAGGAGAAGGGAGGGGAAAGGTGAGGGCTGGAAGAGGAGGAGGAAATGGAGGAGGAGGAGAGCATGAAAAGCCTGGGAAGAACTGATCTTATGAGACAAGGAGCATCACACACGCACACACACACACACACACACACACACACACACACACACACACACACACACGTGAGCCGTCATTCTGCCGTCGTTACTTGGCGCGGCTAAACGGCCCTCATCAGGAAGTGGCATGATATCTCGTCGGTACGTGGCCAGCCTCCTCTCTGATTGGCTGTGCTCACACTGACCACACCGTCACCGTAGGCTTACTTCTGACTGAAGTGTATGCATTGAAGTGTGTGCATTACTGACTCATAATTGAATAATTAGTTGTTATGGACCCATAAAGCGAAATACCTGCACATTCCTGTAGTTCTAAAATGTATGATTTTGTGTATTCACATTGAATACAGGCTACATGTATTACTATTCTGTTTCTGTCTCTCTCTCTCTCTCTCTCTGTCTCTCTCTCTGTCTATCTCTCTCTTTCTAGATATACACCAGATGTAGCTGGGCTAGGAAGCTAGCGTAATGCAAGGGATTAGCTGTAAGGGGGGTTATCTGTTTGCTGGTTGTTTTTGAGTGGAAAAAGCCCAGCCGTGTGAAACATTTAACACCGGCCCGGATCTGGTGCAGATTGTGCACCAGAGCCCTGAGCCTCTGTGGAAACCTGGCGTGGGACCCGGGGGGGGCGGGGAGAAAAGAGAGACGCTTAGAGACAGAGAACACCTCGGCGATAACCGGAGACGGAGACACGGCGCTGGGGTTTATGCGCTTGGTCGGTCCGCGACAACAGCTGCGTTCCTGCGTTCTGCTTCACTTCATCCAGTAAAAGCACTTCAGGGAGAGCCAGCGACATATTAAACTCCATTTTGAGCCAGCCCCCGGCCCCGCGGCCCCCTGCCCGCGGCCCACGCTGGCAGGCAGGTGAGATGTCGGCTTGCTCGATGGACCAGGGCAGCTGCTGCGGCTAACCTGCGGTCCATTGAGGCCGCGCCTCGCGAACACGACATCCCAAAGTGCTTGATCCCTGACAGGAGACACCCCGATGGACAGGCGCCATGTAGGGGAGGAGGAGGGGACGGGGTGTGGGGGATCTGTGTGTTATCGGTGGCGGCGATCGCCCGGCTTCTCTCTCTCTCTCTCTCTCTCTCTCTCTCTCTCTCTGAAGAGCTTCAGCCATCTGGAAGGGTCCTCTGCCCTGTCTGCTGCTGCTGGGGTGGGGTGGGTGTAGACAGATCATTGAGGCTGTAGGCGGGTGGAGAGGATGGAGAGAGAGAGAGAGAGAGAGGTGAGAGAGTTCATTTGGGAAGACATCAGGCAGGCAGGGTCGGGCCTGACTAGACGCTAACGGGAGCGAGCGGAGAGATAGAAAAAGCCCACAAAGAGAGGAGAATGAGGCAGAGACAGGCCTTCGGCATGGCAACCCCCCTTCGGCTCATGAATGATTCAGCCAATTAGCCGTCTCTGTCGGGAGCCGGCGGCGCCGCGGTCTGCCCGGCTCCCGGGTTTTATCTCGCGCGGTGGAGGCTTAGTTTAACAGCACCGGGATCTGAGCGGGCTGGTTAAGCCCAAGTACTCCTTAATGGCCCATGATCTGCCCAATGAACTATTGAGCCAGCCCACAGCACACGGCTAGCTGGTGCTGGTGGTGAATGTGTGAAAGCTCTGGCAAAATGGCGGGTAATCCTTAGCGAAGGAACGTGTGCAGCGCCCTGTTTTATGGGACTGATGTACTGATGCCGACCCCACCCCCCCTTGTGTTTTGCTACTCTTGTGTGTTCCAGGGATGTTCAGGAAGTAGGCGGAGACACCGCTGCCACCACCGCCAGCTCCTCCCATCTCCCATCTCCGGCTCCCCAGGCCTCATCCTCCTCTCCCCCGGCCGCCGGCTCCTCCCCCTCCTCCCCTGGGGCCGCGGAGGCCGCCGCCGCCGCTTCCTCCCCCCTGGATGATCCGACTAGCCCCCAGGTGGCGGTGGCGGTAGTGGAGGCGGACCAGGCCAGCCAGATGTCCAGCTCCGGGTGCACCAGCCAGGCCTCAGTAGACGACGACGACGACGTGCCAATCACAGACTTTGTAAGGCCTTGGCCGAGACACACACACACACACACACACATGCGCACACACACGTACACATACACACACACACACACACAACAAGCCATGGTATTGCCATCACATTAAACGCCCTGCAAGCTTGTTACACTGTGTAAACCTACAACTGAACCAGACTAAAAATGACTCATTCTGCTCCTCTGGGACTTGGGATGTTCTATTTTACCATGAATTCATTTCAGCAGTTTGTGGAGAGCGTATGAAGACTATATTTGTGGTAAGTCTCATCCAGTGTGCTATCCCGGAATAGCAAAGGGCTAAAAGCTTACAGAACCGGCTCTATCGTCTGTGCAATAGCATTTTAGATGCCAGGTGTTGTGCTAATTGCACTTTGTTGACAGTAACAGTGACAGTGGCACTCAAAACGATTACGCATTATAGACCGATAATGTGAAATTGATTTGGACAACCCACACTTTCACACCATATGTGCACCGAACAACATTCACACTGCACTGTTTTGTGCTGATGGATGCTGTCCTCCAGCAGAAGTGCTGACAGAGGCTTCCTCCGCAGCCCGCAGGGGAGGGGGGGTGGTGGGTGGGTGGTACAGAACGGGAGACAGGGGAGCCCGTTCTACGAGTGATAATGGCAGGGGGTGTTACGATCGGCCCGGCACTGTGTCATCCTGACAAGAGTGACGCTGGCAGCTTCACCTCCGAGGCCGAGGCGGCATGAATGGATGCATGATGCGTGTCAGGTGGAGAGAGAGAGAGAGAGAGAGAGAGAGAGAGAGAGAGAGAGAGAGGACAGGAAGAGAGAGAGAGAGAGAGAGAGAGAGAGAGAGAGAGAGAGAGAGAGAGAGAGAGAGAGAGAGAAGCCGGGCGATCGCCGCCACCGATAACACACAGATCCCCCACACCCCGTCCCCTCCTCCTCCCCTACATGGCGCCTGTCCATCGGGGTGTCTCCTGTCAGGGATCAAGCACTTTGGGATGTCGTGTTCGCGAGGCGCGGCCTCAATGGACCGCAGGTTAGCCGCAGCAGCTGCCCTGGTCCATCGAGCAAGCCGACATCTCACCTGCCTGCCAGCGTGGGCCGCGGGCAGGGGGCCGCGGGGCCGGGGGCTGGCTCAAAATGGAGTTTAATATGTCGCTGGCTCTCCCTGAAGTGCTTTTACTGGATGAAGTGAAGCAGAACGCAGGAACGCAGCTGTTGTCGCGGACCGACCAAGCGCATAAACCCCAGCGCCGTGTCTCCGTCTCCGGTTATCGCCGAGGTGTTCTCTGTCTCTAAGCGTCTCTCTTTTCTCCCCGCCCCCCCCGGGTCCCACGCCAGGTTTCCACAGAGGCTCAGGGCTCTGGTGCACAATCTGCACCAGATCCGGGCCGGTGTTAAATGTTTCACACGGCTGGGCTTTTTCCACTCAAAAACAACCAGCAAACAGATAACCCCCCTTACAGCTAATCCCTTGCATTACGCTAGCTTCCTAGCCCAGCTACATCTGGTGTATATCTAGAAAGAGAGAGATAGACAGAGAGAGAGACAGAGACAAGGAACTAGACTAGGTCTTAAGTGAAGAGCATGTAGCCTGTATTAAAACATGTTGACACTACAAGGGAAATTAATACAGTTGTAGGACTGGCAGGTTAGTGCAGTGAGGTGCTCTGGTTTATGGTGTCCTATAGAGAACTAATTATATGTGATAAAAGCTCACAAGTCTAGTATATGAACACATCTCTACATTCACAGCGACTCGACAACTCTGGTCAGATTAGTGCCACGATAACGCCTAAAAACGCCCGTGGAGGTCGTCTCGTGTGGCAGAATCGTGAAGCACAAGCCAATCAGCACTGTATGTATACACACACAAACAGGTCATGCACTTCATGATGAAGAGCGTGTGTGTGAGCATCGCCCATTTGTGTGTGTGTGGTGTGTATGTGTGTGTGTATTTGTGTGTGTGTGGTGTGTATGTGTGTGTGTATTTGTGTGTGTGGTGTGTATGTGTTGGTGTGTGTGTGGTGTGTATGTGTGTGTGTGGTGTGTGTGTGTGTGTGTATGCTCTCCTCCTCCTCCATTTCCTCCTCCTCTTCCAGCCCTCACCTTTCCCCTCCCTTCTCCTCAACGTAGCTCCCCTCCTACTGACCTTCTCCTCCCTCGTTAGGAGCCGCATCGCTCATTCGGTTTAACACAGAGCGACACATGCATACGAATACAATCTGACTTCTTTTTGAACATCTCCTCCTCATCCCAACGACTCCCATAGCCGGCGCACGACACCACCCACCCCGCCACCCCGAACGGAGGCCACAAACCCCCCACCTCCCTCTCTCCCTCCCCCTCTCTCTTCCTCTTCCTCTCTCCCTCTCCCTCTCTCCCTCTCCCTCTCTCCCTCTCTCTCCCTCTCTCTCCCCCTCTCCAGGTGCTTCCCTCTGTCTGTCCGTCTTGCCCACACCTGTTCTACCCTCGGAGCGACACGCCGAGCCCATGACACCCGCAATTATCATAACCCTCCCGTCCGCGTACCACACACACCCTCGGGCTGCGAGAAGCCTTCGTTAGCACTTTTCGGGAGGCGCACCAAGTGTGTGAATGTTGTTCGGTGCACATATGGTGTGAAAGTGTGGGTTGTCCAAATCAATTTCACATTATCGGTCTATAATGCGTAATCGTTTTGAGTGCCACTGTCACTGTTACTGTCAACAAAGTGCAATTAGCACAACACCTGGCATCTAAAATGCTATTGCACAGACGATAGAGCCGGTTCTGTAAGCTTTTAGCCCTTTGCTATTCCGGGATAGCACACTGGATGAGACTTACCACAAATATAGTCTTCATACGCTCTCCACAAACTGCTGAAATGAATTCATGGTAAAATAGAACATCCCAAGTCCCAGAGGAGCAGAATGAGTCATTTTTAGTCTGGTTCAGTTGTAGGTTTACACAGTGTAACAAGCTTGCAGGGCGTTTAATGTGATGGCAATACCATGGCTTGTTGTGTGTGTGTGTGTGTGTATGTGTACGTGTGTGTGCGCATGTGTGTGTGTGTGTGTGTGTGTCTCGGCCAAGGCCTTACAAAGTCTGTGATTGGCACGTCGTCGTCGTCGTCTACTGAGGCCTGGCTGGTGCACCCGGAGCTGGACATCTGGCTGGCCTGGTCCGCCTCCACTACCGCCACCGCCACCTGGGGGCTAGTCGGATCATCCAGGGGGGAGGAAGCGGCGGCGGCGGCCTCCGCGGCCCCAGGGGAGGAGGGGGAGGAGCCGGCGGCCGGGGGAGAGGAGGATGAGGCCTGGGGAGCCGGAGATGGGAGATGGGAGGAGCTGGCGGTGGTGGCAGCGGTGTCTCCGCCTACTTCCTGAACATCCCTGGAACACACAAGAGTAGCAAAACACAAGGGGGGGTGGGGTCGGCATCAGTACATCAGTCCCATAAAACAGGGCGCTGCACACGTTCCTTCGCTAAGGATTACCCGCCATTTTGCCAGAGCTTTCACACATTCACCACCAGCACCAGCTAGCCGTGTGCTGTGGGCCGTATCACGTCCATTTTCGCTCTCATGACGCTTTTAACATCATCCACTTCCAACCACCAGACATCAGCAGCCTGCCTGTGGGCTGGCTAGCATAGATCCAACGTGCATCCACTCGGCGCGCACCAGCCATACATTGGGCATATCAATGGGACCAGTTGGCCTACGCGATACTATCCTCCACACCCTCGTCTCTTCGAGCATCTCTGTAGTGCTGGCCACTGAATGTGAGAGGGATAGGGAAGCGACGTTAGTAAAGTGCGGCGTAGATAAGGAGGACGGTGGCCGGTACACCTCTGGCAGACTGGTTCAGCCGGGCCGCAGGCATGCTATGTCGCAGGGTCGATCTCGCGCGGTGACTCAGATTGTTGTTGTTAGTTGGTTGGAATCAGTTATTCTCGCACTAGCATGTGGTTGTGCTTTCCTGTTATGCGGCTCATTGTGGTGTGTTTCTTTTATCGCTCACGATCCCTCTCTCCATCTGCTCTCCCCGATCCTGGTTCTCCTGCTCATTTTTCTCAGTGTGTGTCTGTGTGTCTGTGTGTGTGTGTGTACGTGCATCGGTTCTCCAGTGGGAGAACTTGGGTAGCTTCTTCTGTCAGACAGGGAGGGGTACAGTCCGGTGTCTCAGTAGGTGTGGAGCCCAGGGTTCGTGATTAGAGGTTCCGTGCTCCAGTGATCCGACAAAAAGAGAGAGAAACATTTCAAAATACAAAAGCTTCAAACCCTGCGATTATTTGCCCGATTTTTGCCGCCGCTGTGTCGTCGGGAAAGAAACGATGTTATTTTGGATGATTCACTCGACACTCCACAGGGGTTGCTCTGGGGTTTATGTTGACTGACATGAACTCAGTGTGAATGTACACTATTCTGGTAGAAAAGATGTTGGGACGGGGGGTGCACTGTGAAAAGCATCACTTCAATGTCATAACCATGTGACTCCTCTCGTCATAGCACTGCGCTGTACGCACGCAAATGCATTGTGTGTGTGCGTGCATGAGTGTGTGTGTGTGTGTGTGGCGTCAAGCTACGGTCCCCTCCCACCCCTCCCCCTGCACCTCCTCCCCCTCCTCCTCCTCATCACAACACACCGTGCGTCACCTCCCCCTGCACCTCCTCCCCCTCCTCCTCCTCATCACAACACACCGTGCGTCGGCAGCTGACTCTTGCTCTTAAAGGGCCGGCGCCCGCCTCCTCCTCCTCCTCCGTGGCATGCTGGGGGGGGGGGGGGGTTCGCTTCCTCACGTCACGTCCACAGATCCCCCCCACCCACCCCCCCTCTGTGGAGAGTGGAGGCCGTCAAACCAGCTACAAGATGGCCAGTTTGTCTGAACACATCAACAACAGCATCCCTTCCTTCCTCGCTCCCTTCCTTCCTGCCCTATGGATGACATGCCTGCTACTCCTCCTCCTCCTCCTCCTCCTAATCTCCTTTTGGCTGATGCAGTCACCCTCTCTCTCTCTCTCTCTCTCTCTCTCTATTTCCCCCTCTCCCCCTCTCCCTCTTTTCCTCTCTTCACTTGCTAGGGGCTGGCACAAAATGGCCAGTACACGAATGGAAGTAGGAGCAGACAATTTGATTCATCACATCTGCACTACAGTATATATTTTTTTGGTTAATCATGTATTTGGTGTCTCTCCACATGGGACCGATGTTGTACTAATACGCGTGTTGCACAGTACGTCCACATGTACACAGCCAATACATTACATTTACAGTTAGATGTAGGGCATTTGGCAGACGCCTTTATCCAAAGCGACTTACAAAGAGCACATTTGTTGACGGAGACAGCAATATATCTCTGTGGTACAGGAAGATAAGAATAGAGAAGGTTTCAAGCATTCATAGTTGCGACGCTAATAGAACGAGTGTCATCATTTACATTACATTTACCTGGAGCCAGATATAACCAATTCACCGACCGACAACCACTCATTTCAGGCATATGTACAGTTTAAACCGCCTGTTCACATTCTCCCAAAAATAACCCGTCACGCTCACACTTTCTGCAGTGTCTCAGCCGCACGGCCTCTTCTATGCATCTCTAATCTTCATTTCCTTGTCTTGTCTTGTCTTCTTCTCTCCTGCCTGTCCCCTTTGGCTGCTTCTGTCTGCCTGTGTGCCACCGACATCTTATCTCCTCCCCTTTGGCTCCCCCTGCTGTCCCGGGCGTGTAAACGCAGCCTCCAGAGGACAAGACCTGGGTATACTCACCGCTCCACCTTGGCTCAGAGTCTAGCACCCTGCCAGATGGGGAAGGGGATAGTGAGACCGTAAGTGAGAAGAATAAAGAGGACTTGAACGCAAAACTAAATTTGGGGGGTTTTTCCATCTGTAATCAGCCTATACTCGAGTGTCTGGTAGCTTGGTACTTTAAGTAGAGAACAAAGCGTCCCTCACACTTTGTACCCGTGAGGGAAGCTTTGTGTAGTTTACATAAATCTGGATCGATCAAAATAAGACTAGGACTGCGGATGAGGCTGAGGCTGGCTGATGTCTATGTGCAACATGCCAGACCTCCATGATACCATTTAGTCCTCCAAGTAGCATAAGGCTCCACTCCACCGCCTGCATTATTGGCTCTCTGTGTTTCCAATTCTAGCACTCCAGACAACACTTAAACCGCTTGCACATCATGGTTTATTGCATGGCTCATTGAAATCATGTCTCCCACATGGTCATGGCCATCACTCAGGTCTATTTGGTGGAGTGAGACTGCACATCAGTCAGTGGTCTGTCTCTAGGATGACATGGCGATGAAGACCATTGATTGTCTTATCTTCCTTGTTTTGTTATCGACCGGGCATCCCTTCCATTAATCAGAGTCTGAATCTGCTGCATGACTTCTGCTCTATTCAGTTCTGTTGAGGAATCGAAGCGAGCAGCACCGGTTCCCCTTTCTGGCAGTGCTTGAGTGAACCCTTTTCTTTTTCTTCACTAAACATAGTAAGCTATTATCCCACACCGGAGGCTGCAGGTGAAGCGCTCATTCGATTTTAACGACACATGACTGAGTCCCCCCCTCCCTTCCCATAATCATTAACCTCCCCCCTCCACCAAATTCTAACTTACCGGCGTGTGTGTGCGTGCGTGTGTGTCTGTCTGTGTGTGTGTGTGCGTGTGTGTGTGTGTGTGTGTCTCTGTCTCCGTCTCTGTCTCTCTCTCTCTCTCTCTCTCTCTCTCTCTCTCTCTCTCTCTCTCTCTTTCTCTCTTTCTCTCTTTCTCCCTCTCTCTCTCCCCAGCCCCGCTGCCCTCCAGACCCTCAGACCATATGTCTCGCCCTCGCCATGGCAGCCACAGCAGCCACACCCCCCCCCATGTGGTCAGCCATCGCCGGCACGCCTTGTTTCTCCACACCGACCTTCAGCACTTCAGTATGAAGGCTACCTGTCAGACCCAGTGTCCATTCTGCATCTTCTGTGTGTGTGATGTTGTTCTCTGTCACGAGGCAACTGGTTGTTGTCATCATTATTGTTACATTGGTACTTAGCATTGAAGGATATAGAGCCACAACACGCTCATAGTCTCAATGGCGGCGGATGGCCCAGAACGGAACCAACTCTTCCACAGCCTGACGTCTCTCTCCGTAACACAGGCACGCACACAGACACACACACACACACACACACACACACACACACACCTCGACAGCTGTGCTCCAGACGCACTCCAAACTGTTCATCAGTCCAAAGACGAGACAAGATCGCAGAATTCAATGCACGCACGACGCATGATGTATGCAGTGTGGTTGTACATTTATCCAAATTCAATTAATTATTATTATTATTATTATTAATACATGGCTGGAAGGGCTGTGTGTGTGTGCGCATGTGTGTATTGTTCATTGTTTTGTGCGTTGCCTTGTGCTGTGTTTAAAATGAATGGGGCAACCGGGAGTGTGTGTGTGTGTATTTATGTGTTCCGCAACACAGGGGATTCGTAGCGATGCAGTCAGTGTCCAGACATGGATTTGCTTGGCCCCACTCCAAGACTGCACTTACGAAAACAAAGTGTGTGCGTGTGTGTGTGTGTGTTTGTGTGCAGTGGTTGTGTTTATGTTTTGGCTTCCGACGATCCCATAGGTGTGGTTCAGCGAAGAAGAGCTATGCATGTGGAGACACTTAGCTGCACGCTATTTATAACGCGTTGCCATGTATAATGACTCACATAATGATGGAGGATCATGCGATCCGTCATGAGGGCTGACATGGCTCAAGGCAATTAGAGGAGCTGCACACCGATGGGTTCATCTCAGTGTGGGCCAGGCTCACAGTGGGATGCTCTACTACTACTACTACAGGGTTTCTCAAACGGGGGCACGTGCACCCCTAGGGGTACGTTGAAGGATTGCAGGGAGGGGGTACCCCAGAACATGAGTACGTTGATATTTGGTTCTGAACAATTGTCAAATAATTCCACCTTAAGGTGAAAGGAATACCCCCTTAATACAATTAAGCAAATTGGAATCATAACAAGTTTGGTAAATATTTCCAATAAGAGCATATTATTTTAACTGGGGTACTTGACTGAAAATGTACATGAGTAAAAAAGAGAACACCCTGTGACGAGACGGGTCTGGATGGCTGGTTTGGGGAATTGAAAAAATGATTTAACGATTTCAGACCATACATAATGGTTTATGTATGGTCCATAGAGACACGGACCTTGTCGTTTTATACTGAAACTGTTGTTGACAGAATCGGAAGACACATCCTAAGGCCTGGTCTGCCCTCACATCTCATATTAATGAGAGGAGATCTCTCTCTCTCTCTCTCTCTCTCTCTCTCTCTCTCTCTCTCTCTCTCTCTCTCTCTCTCTCTCTCTCTCTCCACCTGACACGCATCATGCATCCATTCATGCCGCCTCGGCCTCGGAGGTGAAGCTGCCAGCGTCACTCTTGTCAGGATGACACAGTGCCGGGCCGATCGTAACACCCCCTGCCATTATCACTCGTAGAACGGGCTCCCCTGTCTCCCGTTCTGTACCACCCACCCACCACCCCCCCTCCCCTGCGGGCTGCGGAGGAAGCCTCTGTCAGCACTTCTGCTGGAGGACAGCATCCATCAGCACAAAACAGTGCAGTGTGAATGTTGTTCGGTGCACATATGGTGTGAAAGTGTGGGTTGTCCAAATCAATTTCACATTATCGGTCTATAATGCGTAATCGTTTTGAGTGCCACTGTCACTGTTACTGTCAACAAAGTGCAATTAGCACAACACCTGGCATCTAAAATGCTATTGCACAGACGATAGAGCCGGTTCTGTAAGCTTTTAGCCCTTTGCTATTCCGGGATAGCACACTGGATGAGACTTACCACAAATATAGTCTTCATACGCTCTCCACAAACTGCTGAAATGAATTCATGGTAAAATAGAACATCCCAAGTCCCAGAGGAGCAGAATGAGTCATTTTTAGTCTGGTTCAGTTGTAGGTTTACACAGTGTAACAAGCTTGCAGGGCGTTTAATGTGATGGCAATACCATGGCTTGTTGTGTGTGTGTGTGTGTGTATGTGTACGTGTGTGTGCGCATGTGTGTGTGTGTGTGTGTGTGTCTCGGCCAAGGCCTTACAAAGTCTGTGATTGGCACGTCGTCGTCGTCGTCTACTGAGGCCTGGCTGGTGCACCCGGAGCTGGACATCTGGCTGGCCTGGTCCGCCTCCACTACCGCCACCGCCACCTGGGGGCTAGTCGGATCATCCAGGGGGGAGGAAGCGGCGGCGGCGGCCTCCGCGGCCCCAGGGGAGGAGGGGGAGGAGCCGGCGGCCGGGGGAGAGGAGGATGAGGCCTGGGGAGCCGGAGATGGGAGATGGGAGGAGCTGGCGGTGGTGGCAGCGGTGTCTCCGCCTACTTCCTGAACATCCCTGGAACACACAAGAGTAGCAAAACACAAGGGGGGGTGGGGTCGGCATCAGTACATCAGTCCCATAAAACAGGGCGCTGCACACGTTCCTTCGCTAAGGATTACCCGCCATTTTGCCAGAGCTTTCACACATTCACCACCAGCACCAGCTAGCCGTGTGCTGTGGGCTGGCTCAATAGTTCATTGGGCAGATCATGGGCCATTAAGGAGTACTTGGGCTTAACCAGCCCGCTCAGATCCCGGTGCTGTTAAACTAAGCCTCCACCGCGCGAGATAAAACCCGGGAGCCGGGCAGACCGCGGCGCCGCCGGCTCCCGACAGAGACGGCTAATTGGCTGAATCATTCATGAGCCGAAGGGGGGTTGCCATGCCGAAGGCCTGTCTCTGCCTCATTCTCCTCTCTTTGTGGGCTTTTTCTATCTCTCCGCTCGCTCCCGTTAGCGTCTAGTCAGGCCCGACCCTGCCTGCCTGATGTCTTCCCAAATGAACTCTCTCACCTCTCTCTCTCTCTCTCTCTCTCTCTCTCTTTCTCTCTTTCTCTCTTTCTCCCTCTCTCTCTCCCCAGCCCCGCTGCCCTCCAGACCCTCAGACCATATGTCTCGCCCTCGCCATGGCAGCCACAGCAGCCACACCCCCCCCCATGTGGTCAGCCATCGCCGGCACGCCTTGTTTCTCCACACCGACCTTCAGCACTTCAGTATGAAGGCTACCTGTCAGACCCAGTGTCCATTCTGCATCTTCTGTGTGTGTGATGTTGTTCTCTGTCACGAGGCAACTGGTTGTTGTCATCAGTATTGGTACATTGGTACTTAGCATTGAAGGATATAGAGCCACAACACGCTCATAGTCTCAATGGCGGCGGATGGCCCAGAACGGAACCAACTCTTCCACAGCCTGACGTCTCTCTCCGTAACACAGGCACGCACACAGACACACACACACACCACACGCACGCACGCACAACACGCACGCACGCACGCACACGCACGCACGCACACACACACACACACACACCTCGACAGCTGTGCTCCAGACGCGCTCCAAACTGTTCATCAGTCCAAAGACGAGACAAGATCGCAGAATTCAATGCACGCACGATGCATGATGTATGCAGTGTGGTTGTACATTTATCCAAATTCAATTAATTATTATTATTATTAATACATGGCTGGAAGGGCTGTGTGTGTGTGTGCACGCATGTGTGTATTGTTCATTGTTTTGTGCGTTGCCTTGTGCCGCGTTTAAATTAATGGGGCAACCGGGAGTGTGTGTGTGTATTTGTGTTCCGCAACACAGGGGATTCGTAGCGATGCAGTCAGTGTCCAGACATGGATTTGCTTGGCCCCACTCCAAGACCTGCACTTACGAAAACAAAGTGTGTGCGCGTGTGGTGTGTGTGTGTGTGTGTTTTGCTGTGCAGTGGTTGTGCTTATGTTTTGGCTCCGACGATCCATAGGTGTGGTTCAGCGAAGAAGAGCTAATGCATGTGGAGACACTTAGCTGTACGCTATTTATAACGCGTTGCCATGTATAATGACTCACATAATGATGGAGGATCATGCGATCCGTCATGAGGGCTGACATGGCTCAAGGCAATTAGAGGAGCTGCACACCGATGGGTTCATCTCAGTGTGGGCCAGCTCACAGTGGGATGCTCTACTACTACTACAGGGTTTCTCAAACGGGGCACGTGCAACCCTAGGGGTACGTTGAAGGATTGCAGGGAGGGGGTACCCCAGAACATGAGTACGTTGATATTTGGTTCTGAACAATTGTCAAATAATTCCACCTTAAGGTGAAACGAATACCCCCTTAATACAATTAAGCAAATTGGAATCATAACAAGTTTGGTAAATATTTCCAATAAGATCATTTTAACTTTAAATGGGGTACTTGACTGAAAATGTACATTAGTAAAAAAGAGAACACCCTGTGACGAGACGGGTCTGGATGGCTGGTTTGGGGAATTGAAAAAATGATTTAACGATTTCAGACCATACATAATGGTTTATGTATGGTCCATAGAGACACGGACCTTGTCGTTTTATACTGAAACTGTTGTTGACAGAATCGGAAGACACATCCTAAGGCCTGGTCTGCCCTCACATCTCATATTAATGAGAGGGAGAGAGAGACAGAGAGAGAGAGAGAGAGAGAGAGAGAGAGAGAGCGAGAGTGCCAGAGAGAGAGGGAGAAAGAGAGACAGAGAGAGAGAGATAGCTCGGCATCTGACATTTGAGTGTATGTGTGTGTGTGTGTGTGTGTGTGTGTGTGTGTGTGATGAGGAAATGCTCTCAGGTTGTGAGACCATGAAAAAACACTTTAATGGGAACACGCTTACAATGTAAAGAGAAGTGAGATGGACCTTAAAACAATAGCTTCCTCTCCCTACGCTTTCCCTACGCAGGAAGTTCCCTGTGTGTGTGTGTGTGTGTGTAAGTGTGTGTGTTTGTGTGTGGGGGCGTGGTTACCTGGGTTCCGGTTCCGGTTGGAGGGCGCTGATGGTGGGCTCACTGTCGTGTCGCTTCACCTCCACCTCCACCGTGATGGTCTGTTGGTCCTCCTCACGCACACGTAGCTCCTCCTGGGTCCTGCACACACACACACACGCACACAAAACACATGCACACACACACACACACAAAAACACACACATAACATAACATATTGTAAAACTAAATATCAACACACTTATACAGGCATACTATACACACACACACACACACATACATACAGTACATACATGCATGACACACACACGCGCGCACACACAAACACGCATGTATGACACAAATTCAGACTGCACTACACAAACTGAAGAACGGGAAGTTACAATTCTCAAGAACGCGGGGAGGCTGATCAACAGTTTTGGCCGGACACACCACCCCTAACACACCCATGACTCGTGACGGCTGAGGCTGACCAAAGTTCAACTCATAGTCACTTTCTCCACGGGAAAAAACAACAAGCTCAGTGCTCCCCACATTCAATGATCACGAGTGGTATGAATGAAGCAGGCCTTCATTTATACCATTAGGGGGCCCAGGACTCACCTCCCGTCGTGGCTGACAGACTGGGTGTGTCTCCTGCAGGCGGGGGGAACAAAGACATCAGTGTCAGGCCACGGGCTTCAGGCCGACGTCAGCCGGTTTGCATGCCATGCACAGCACCGCGTTAGCACCCCTGATCGGCTTCTCAAATAGAGAGTCCTTATATTTTTTTTTAACATTTAACATTTTCTTACCATGTATATTGTGTTGGAGTGTATTATCTTATTAGGTATATTGTGCCGCTCGATGTATATATGTACAGTATATCCATGTATGTGTGTATGTATATATATATACATTTGTATGTGTGTATATGGGTATATTTTCATGTATATACTGTATATATATATACTAGGGGTGGCACGGTTCATGAAAAAAACCGAAAACCGTTCGGTTGGCTTGTCTTGGTTCGGAGGATGTGTGCGTTGTACGGTTCGACGGTTCATGTCATGCGCAGCCTCGTGACCGGATGTGACGTCAGACAGTGTGTTTCCCTTTCGCGCGAAAGAAGAGGTGTAGAGTGTGGAGTTGGGGTTGCACGACTTCTGATTTTTTCAAGTCGACTTTTCTATCAATAAAGTCGACGTAACGTCGACGCGTCGTTGATGACGTCATCACATACACACGCACGAAAAAACCAGACAGAACGGGCTGTCCAAAAAAATAAAAGCATGGGTATCCTCTGCGCAAACAGCCGCTCGAAATCGCTTAAAAATGACTAAGCCAAAATGATCTACCTACACTAAAAATGCTAAATATATCCCGAGTATACTTCATATAAAGGGGGGGCGGGGGGGGGCTCCGTTCATTCGTGGTTCTGATGGCGGAGGGGGGGGGGGGTTCGTTACTTCGCGGTTCTGATCCGGGAGGGGGGAGGGATGGATATCGCTGGATATTGGTGGGGACATGTCCCCAGCGTCCCCACTACATTCTGTTATCATTCATCCGATGAATGATAACATCTAATTTTTTTTTAATGGCATGCGATCTGCCCGGACTTCCTTTGCGATCAACCGGTCGATCGCGATCAACGTATTGGGCTCCCCTTTCCCCCCCACCGGCCACCGCATTTGTTGGAGTGTTAAAGATTAAAAGAAAAAATAACAACCGTACAGAACCGAAAACCGTGACCCTAAAACCGTGATACGAACCGAACCGTGGGTTTTGTGAACCGTGCCACCCCTAATATATACGTATATACATTTCTTTTCTTGCTATTTTATCTTTTTTTGCCTACTTTTATGAATACTGTCGCCTGCCATGCCACAAGAATTTCACTGTTCAGAATGGCCCTGTGTTATGAACAACATGTGACCAAAAAACACTTCAGTAGCATCATACGCAACGAGAAGTATGCTGCTGATGTACCTGAGCTGAAACACATGTTATGTGCGGGTACATATACATCCCAGCTAGAGTGTAATCGAACGATTGAGACTGAAAAAAATAGGAAGAAATCAAGAAGGTCAAGTTCGTGACGCTCTCATAGGCGGGAAGGCGGGCCGAAGGACGGGCCGTGGGCGTGGGATTGACTCCCTGTGAGCATTTTCAAACGAGGTAAACGGAATCCCGCCTTGGCCCCATTTGCACAGGCTAATGGCCAGGAGGTGGTGGGAGTACGCATTAACCTCTGCGCCTTTGTGGAGACGACGGGGATGAGATTGTCATGTGATATCCGGGGCGTATGTGCATGTGGTGTGACCTGTAGAGTATAGATGATCACCTTGACTTTGGCTGCAGCGAAAAGTAAATCAAAAGTGACACGTGTGCAATCTATCCTGTACTCACTGGAGTCATTGGTCGCCCGCAGGGAGAGTTGTGCACAGTGGTCAAATGGCAGATATGATATATATATAGAAGCTGGCACCAGTACATAATACAATAACAAATATACATAATAAAGGGCAGCAGGAGCAGAAATATGGCATATGGCATGTGTGTGTGTGTGTCTGTGTCTGTGTGTGAGTGTGTGAGTGTGTGTGTGTCTATATGAAGGCACCTGTAGCGAGGGTGCTCTGAGGTGTCGGAGGGAGATCTCTCGGGGATGGAGAGGGAGGTGGTGGAGGAGAGGGTGGTGGCGATGGACGCCGTGGTGGCCTCCTCAAAAGATGGAGGAGTACAGGGGAGCAGGTCTGGTCGACCTGGGCCGAGTGGGGGAGAGAGACAGAGTGAGAGAGAGAGAGAGGGAAGGGCAGAGTTATAGAGGGAGAGAGAGAGAAGGAGGGAGAGGGAGATTATTATTATTATCATTATTTTTATTTGTACTTTATTAGTTTTTTTCATTATTATTATATATATATATATATATATATATATATATATATAATTTTATGTCATTTTTTCTACTGACGCTGTATATATTGGTATAAGTAATCCTTTTTATTTACCACATGCGCTTTGGCAATGTAAATGTACATTTCGACATGCCAAATTAAAGCTCTTTAAATTGAATTGAATTGACATTGAAGAGAGAGATAGAGAGAGAGGAGCGAGAGAGAGAGAACAGAGACAGAGACAGAGAGAGACTCAGAAAAAAAGACCAGAGACAGAAGAAGACAGACAGATGGAGATGGAGAGAGAAGCGACAGAGAAAGATATAGAGAGACGGATTGAGAGGAAAACAGAGAGAGAGAGAGAGAGACATGGAGAAAGACAGAGAGAGGCTAGAGAGAGAGAGAGAGAAGTGAGGAGAGAGGAAACAGAGAAAGAGACAGAGAGACAGTTAATGAGACAAGGAGAGAGAGAGAGAGCATAAGAGAAGGAGAAGCAGCATAATTGGCTCATATAAACCCTTCTCTGTGCAGCACATGCATAGGTTTATATTATATAACATGCGTTACAGCACTATGTTATGTAAGCGACCGTAAGACTGAGTTGTGTGTTTACCCTCGTCCTCCAGCGTGGGGAAGCTGCGAGCCCCTCTCAGGTCGTAGATGTTCTCCGTCCCGGTCGGAGGCCAGGCTGGCTAGCGGACCAGGCGGCGCCCGGACCCGCGTACTTGGGCACCGTCAGCGACACGCGCCCCTTCTTGGACGGGGAGACTTTAGAGCTGGTGGGGCAACACAGACACCACACACACGGCATTAATACAACACACACACATGCGTGAACACACACACACACACACAAAAATACAAAACACACACACACACACACACACACACACACACACACACACACACACACACACACACACACAGTCTCACACACACACACACACACACACACACAAACTTACTTAATGGCTCAATGTTGTACTTGTCGCTGCACACACATGCATTAGTACACACATACATACATGTGTGGACACACACACAAAATATATGCAGGCACACACACACACACTCTCACACACACACACACACACACCAAGACACAAACATCTTAGTGGCTCAATGTTGCACATGTTGTCACTGTTCTTCACACACATGCATTAATACACACACACACACACACACACACACACACACACACACACACACACACACACACACACACACACACACACACACACACACACACACACACCAAGACACAAGCATCTTAATGACTCAATGTTGTACATGTTGTCGCTGTTCGTCTCACACATGTATTAATACACACACACACACACACACACACACACATATATATGCAGGAACACACACACTGTCTCACACACACACACACACACACACACACATGTGGATGCGGTTCTTTTGTCTGAGAACAGGGCTGTCGAAATATTTCAATATGTGCTAAAAGATTAAAGTCTGTAATATTAGGATTAAAGTGTGGTTGTGAAACGACAGTGAGGAGGTGGCAGTCGATGCTAATGCCAGCTCATGACGTCAGACTAAGACAGAATCGCAGCTCCTCTGCTCACGGGAATAATTTATCTGCACATACAAATTATCCAGGCATCTTCAGAACATAACCTGACAGGAGCTGCCTAAAGGAAATGACACCTGACATTTCACTGGCACGAGAAATATTAATGAGAGACAGAGACAGAGAGAGCATGAGAATGTGAGAAAGAGAGGGAGAAAGAGAGACAGAGAGAGGAGAGAGAGACAGAGAGAGGAGAGGAGGAGAAAGAGAGACAGAGAGGAGAGGAGAGAAGAGAGAGAGAGAGAGAGAAAGAGGAGAGGAGGAGAAGAGAGACAGAGAGGAGAGGAGAGAGAGAGAGAGAGAGAGAGGGAGGAGAGAGAGAGAGAGAGGAGAGGAGAGAGAGAGCAGAGAGAGGAGAGGAGAGAGAGACAGAGAGAGGAGAGGAGAGAGAGAGAGAGGAGAGGAGAGAGAGACAGAGAGAGAGAGGAGAGAGAGACAGAGAGAGGAGAGGAGAGAGACAGAGAGAGGAGAGGAGAGAGACAGAGAGAGAGAGAGAGAGGAGAGGTGAGGATTGAGACAGAGAGAGGAGAGGAGGAGAGAGACAGAGAGAGGAGAGGTGAGGATTGAGACAGAGAGAGGAGAGGTGAGGATTGAGAGACAGAGAGAGGAGAGGAGAGAGAGACAGAGAGAGGAGAGGTGAGGATTGAGAGACAGAGAGAGAGAGAGAGAGAGAGAGACAGAGAGAGGAGAGGTGAGGATTGAGACAGAGAGAGGAGAGGTGAGGATTGAGAGACAGAGAGAGGAGAGGAGAGAGAGACAGAGAGAGGAGAGGTGAGGATTGAGAGACAGAGAGAGAGGGAGAAAGAAAGACAGAGAGAGGAGAGAGAGACAGAGAGATAGACAGAGATAGAGGCAAGCTCGGCATCTGACATTTGAGTGCATGCGTGTGTGTGTGTGTGTGTGTGTTATAACGTGTGTGTGTGTGTGTGTAAGGCAACGCTCTCACGTTGGGAGTCCAACTCACAGGAGCTCTTCCTGAACACCGTGCTGCTCATAAACTTGAAGAAACGGTCTGCATAGAAGCCCGGCCGGTGCACTGACACAGTGTCCTGGAGAGGGAGAGGCATGAATAACTCATGAGAGAGAGAGGACGTCAGCCAGAGAGTAAACCCTCTCTGGTTAAGTCAAGTCGGTGCCTTTATGCGTCTTCATGCTGTTATCTTGTTCTGGTCTCTCTTAGTGGCTCTTTTAAATCAAATCATTGTTCTTCGGGAGTTCAGCGGGAATCCCCTTCCATCTTGGTAGCTGCATTCCACCAAACAATTTATACATTTACACGACATACATTTACACATCCACATGTATCCCGCAAAATAACAGCAGTGTTTCACCAATAGGGGGCGCCATGCCACCTCCGCAACTTTACGTTTAAGCCCTTTAAAGTCTTTTTCTAATGTAATCCGGGCCATTATCAGTGAATGACCAAGCAGTGTATCTTTCCAATCTGAATTTGAACAGGTGAGAGAGAGAGAGAGAGAGAGAGGGAGGGAGAGAGAGAGAGGGAGAGCACAGCCGTGTCGAAACAAGAGTGTAAACAGAGGCAGCGCGATTAATGAGCCTACCGGCCGTGTGAGGAAATGATCAGGGTTAGCCAAGTGCTGAGATGAATCTATTTATTAATCAGACAACAACCACAACTCCACAACGCCCTGCTCGTCCTGCCGCCTGAGTGGACAGGACAGGACAGGACAGACACGCAGTCCCAGAAAACAGGTGCAGGAGCGCACCGGGCCACGCAGAGACACACAGCATGGCTGCCATGCTGTGCGGCCTGACAGCAGCACTTCATTATTCATGCTCCTTGCGGACGGGGGCCCGGAGATCCTGCTGTCGCCGCGACGACAGGACAACGGGCGGGCGAGGCGACACGCGCAGGCAGCAGCGGGGCGTGGCAGGGGACGGGGCGGGGCTTAGGGAGAGGTCAGCTACTGTATAATAATGTCATAATAATAATAATAATAATAATAATAGAAAATAGTAATAATAATAATAATAAAAATAATAATATGAATATGAATATGAATAGATTTGTATAGTATTTATAGATTAAATATCATTACAAAGTGCTTTACAAAAAGGAAATAAACTGCCAGTGGGTGCGGCAGGGGAGGGGCTTAGGGAGAGGCCAGCGATAATAATAATAATAATAATAATAATAATAATAATATGAATAATAATATGAATAAACTGTATTTATGGAGCACTTTTCTAAACATCATTACAAAGTGCTTTACAAAAAGGAAATAAACAGAAGAGACTGTGAAATACAGACCACAGACCCTCCACACCGATCCCCGGTGACGCCCTCCTCCCCCACACTATACTTAATCACTTCAGCGGCTGACTGACTCTTCTCCGCAGCGTACTGGCGCCGCGTCGACTCATCTCGAACACGCATTATGGAGCTCAGCGCGCGAGGGCCGTCGCTTATCAGCCGGGACCATGACGCACATGACCAGTGTGTGTGTGTGTGTGTGTGTGTGTGTGTGTGTGTGTGTGTGTGTGTGTGCGTGTGTGCGTGTGTGTGTGTGTGTGTGAGGTTACAATGAAAGCGGGGAGTGGAACAAGGAAGACTGCATGGGAAGCGATAGAGAGAGTGCATAGATAGTAGTAATGCATAGAGAGAGAGGGAGAGATGTATAGAGAAAGAGAGAGAGGGAAAGAGGGAGAGAGAGAGAGAACGGGAGAGACAGAGAGAGAGGGGGAAAGGGGGAGCGAGAGAGAGGGGGAGAGAGGAAAAGAGAAAGAGACAGAGACAGAGAGTAAGAGTTCGGCCATACAATGAGAGAGACAAAGGAAGCCTATATAGAATATCCTATATAGAGCAGCCTATATAGAATATCCTATATAGAGCAGCCTATATAGAATATCCTATATAGAGTAGCCTGGTGCTGAGCGTCTAAAGGAAAAATATAAAGACGAGAGGGTTCATGGACAGTGTGAAAGAGATTAACGGGGTGTGTCTGTGTCTGTGTGTGCATGTGTGTGTATGTGTGTGTGTCTGTGTGCATGTGTGTGTGTGTGTGTGTGTCTGTGTGGTGTGTGTGTGTGTTGGGGGAATTGGCAGCCAGCTGAGCAGAGAAAGGTGGACGGACAAACCGACGTGGGTCGAGTCTTCACTGCGCTTAGGAGGACAGCAATAAAAATTGTTCGCTTAAATCAACCGTTGTTAAGATCCGGGGCTATCTCCATGGCGACCAGAGCGCGAATGACGGGGGGAGGCTGGGGGGGGAGCAACAGACGGCGTATAAACAAACAACTACCCGAAGACTCCTGTCCTCTCCTCTCCTCTCCGGGTGTCACATCTGGCCCAGAGCGGCGAGCCAATATTTAAACAGAGGGTCTCTGTGTGTGTGTGTGTGTGTGTGTGTGTGTGTGTTTATACACCCTTCATTACTTAATGTGCTCAGGTGTGCGTGTTTCCGTCTCTGTGTGCACGCTGGAACACTCACCCCGTCGTGCACCAGGGCCTTCCATGTGTGCTCCAGCTTCTTGATTAGCCTGCGGGGGAAGCAGAGGCACCTCGTCAATACGTCTGCTATTCCGCTATAGGCCATTTAAAGTGGTCCACTGATGAAAGCCCTTGCATTTTCAGTATTTTAAGCATAAACCGAAGTGACGTACTGCTTAAAGTAAACAGAGTATCCGCCATTAAACAACTGCCAGCGGACTGACGTAACAGAATTCTCGTCATAGGCGTCGCCAAAGAGCACAGAACACACATCTTCAAGATTACCACTTTAACATCTTGATAACGATATATATATATAAGCACGATAAAGCATGTTTTCTGGTAACTCAATGAATAAATACTCTATATAAAATATGCATATTTTACAGCCGTATTTGCGTATACCCCTGAATACGCAATGAGACTTTTGATCAATAATCATCGTTAATGTGGATATAATGGCTAAGTGGGTAAAGGCAAACAATAGAACGGCGACATCAACAGTCTGATCACTTTTCTGTCACACAGCTTTTAAAACGGCAACGACACAGACCTCCCACTCTAGTCCCGGTGAAGGACACATTCTCACAATCTATCTATTCGTCCGGTTCATGATTGGCTGACACAGTGACATCATCACTGTGCGCCGAGGGAGGGGTGTGTACCTGTAGGACTGCAGGATGTCGATGATGCCGATGTAGAGCAGGAGCCGCTCCCCTTTACCGTTCACCGCCGGGATGCCACCCATTCTGAACACAGGAGGGGAACAAATGGCTGAGTTATTAAGGGATGTGATGGGAGTTATTACGAGGCATTAGTCGATGACATGCACTGGTGCCTCTGGTCGTTAATCTATTTTTTACAGCAATGGAGAACCACCCCGTTTCCCTCTCCCGGAAAATGTCACGGAAAGCACTTATTATGCATTAAGGATATAAAACATTTGTTGAAGCTTTTATTCAACTTAAAGGAGATATATTATAGGAAGCGTGATTAGCCATTCCAAGTGTCTTCACCTCTCTCTCTCTCTCTCTCTCTCCATCCTCTCCACCCGCCTACAGCCTCAATGATCTGTCTACACCCACCCCACCCCAGCAGCAGCAGACAGGGCAGAGGACCCTTCCAGATGGCTGAAGCTCTCCCGCTGTAATGTGTTGGTTGGCTTGCGCTCTCTCTCTCTCTCTCTCTCTCTCTCTCTCTCTTTCTCTCTTTCTCTCTTTCTCCCTCTCTCTCTCCCCAGCCCCGCTGCCCTCCAGACCCTCAGACCATATGTCTCGCCCTCGCCATGGCAGCCACAGCAGCCACACCCCCCCCCATGTGGTCAGCCATCGCCGGCACGCCTTGTTTCTCCACACCGACCTTCAGCACTTCAGTATGAAGGCTACCTGTCAGACCCAGTGTCCATTCTGCATCTTCTGTGTGTGTGATGTTGTTCTCTGTCACGAGGCAACTGGTTGTTGTCATCAGTATTGGTACATTGGTACTTAGCATTGAAGGATATAGAGCCACAACACGCTCATAGTCTCAATGGCGGCGGATGGCCCAGAACGGAACCAACTCTTCCACAGCCTGACGTCTCTCTCCGTAACACAGGCACGCACGCACGCACACACACACACACACACACACACACACACACACACACACACACACACACACACACACACACACACACACACACACACGCACACACACACACACACACACACACCTCGACAGCTGTGCTCCAGACGCGCTCCAAACTGTTCATCAGTCCAAAGACGAGACAAGATCGCAGAATTCAATGCACGCACGATGCATGATGTATGCAGTGTGGTTGTACATTTATCCAAATTCAATTAATTATTATTATTATTAATACATGGCTGGAAGGGCTGTGTGTGTGTGTGCACGCATGTGTGTATTGTTCATTGTTTTGTGCGTTGCCTTGTGCCGCGTTTAAATTAATGGGGCAACCGGGAGTGTGTGTGTGTATTTGTGTTCCGCAACACAGGGGATTCGTAGCGATGCAGTCAGTGTCCAGACATGGATTTGCTTGGCCCCACTCCAAGACTGCACTTACGAAAACAAAGTGTGTGCGTGTGTGTGTGTGTTTGTGTGTTTGTGTGCAGTGGTTGTGTTTATGTTTTGGCTCCGACGATCCCATAGGTGTGGTTCAGCGAAGAAGAGCTATGCATGTGGAGACACTTAGCTGTACGCTATTTATAACGCGTTGCCATGTATAATGACTCACATAATGATGGAGGATCATGCAATCCGTCATGAGGGCTGACATGGCTCAAGGCAATTAGAGGAGCTGCACACCGATGGGTTCATCTCAGTGTGGGCCAGGCTCACAGTGGGATGCTCTACTACTACTACTACAGGGTTTCTCAAACGGGGGCACGTGCACCCCTAGGGGTACGTTGAAGGATTGCAGGGAGGGGGTACCCCAGAACATGAGTACGTTGATATTTGGTTCTGAACAATTGTATAATGCTCTCAGGTTGTGAGACCATGAAAAAACACTTTAATGGGAACACGCTTACAATGTAAAGAGAAGTGAGATGGACCTTAAAACAATAGCTTCCTCTCCCTACGCTTTCCCTATGCAGGAAGTTCCCTGTGTGTGTGTGTGTGTGTAAGTGTGTGTGTTTGTGTGTGGGGGCGTGGTTACCTGGGTTCCGGTTCCGGTTGGAGGGCGCTGATGGTGGGCTCACTGTCGTGTCGCTTCACCTCCACCTCCACCGTGATGGTCTGTTGGTCCTCCTCACGCACACGTAGCTCCTCCTGGGTCCTGCACACACACACACACACACAAAACACATGCACACACACACACACACACAAAAACACACACATAACATAACATATTGTAAAACTAAATATCAACACACTTATACAGGCATACTATACACACACACACACACATACATACAGTACATACATGCATAACACACACACGTGTGCGCACACACAAACACGCATGTATGACACAAATTCAGACTGTACTACACAAATTGAAGAACGGGAAGTTACAATTCTCAAGGACGCGGGGAGGCTGATCAACAGTTTTGGCCGGACACACCACCCCTAACACACCCATGACTCGTGACGGCTGAGGCTGACCAAAGTTCAACTCATAGTCACTTTCTCCACGGGAAAAAACAACAAGCTCAGTGCCCCCCACATTCAGGGGGGAAGGGAAAATGATCACGAGTGGTATGAATGAAGCAGGCCTTCATTTATACCATTAGGGGGCCCAGGACTCACCTCCCGTCGTGGCTGACAGACTGGGTGTGTCTCCTGCAGGCAGGGGGAACAAAGACATCAGTGTCAGGCCACGGGCTTCAGGCCGACGTCAGCCGGTTTGCATGCCATGCACAGCACCGCGTTAGCACCCCTGATCGGCTTCTCAAATAGAGAGTCCTTATATTTTTTTTTTTACCATTTTCTTACCATGTATATTGTGTTGTAGTGTATTATCTTATTATGTATATATGTACAGTATATCCATGTATGTGTGTATGTATACATATATACATTTGTATGTGTGTATATGGGTATATTTTCATGTATATACTGTATATATATATATACTGGGGGTGGCACGGTTCATGAAAAAAAACGAAAAACGTTCGGTTGGCTTGTCTCGGTTCGGAGGATGTGTGCGTTGTACGGTTCGACAGTTCATGGCATGCGCAGCCTCGTGACCGGATGTGACCTCAGACAGTGTGTTACAGAACCGAAAACCGTGACCCTAAAACCGTGATACGAACCGAACCGTGGGTTTTGTGAACCGTGCCACCCCTAATATATACGTATATACATTTCTTTTCTTGCTATTTTATCTTTTTTTGCCTACTTTTATGAATACTGTCGCCTGCCATGCCACAAGAATTTCACTGTTCAGAATGGCCCTGTGTTATGAACAACATGTGACCAAAAAACACTTTGACTTTTGATCCTGCAGGTTCAGTAGCATCATACGCAAACGAGAAGTATGCTGCTGATGTACCTGAGCTGAAACACATGTTATGTGCGGGTACATATACATCCCAGCTAGAGTGTAATCAAACGATTGAGACTGAAAAAAATAGGAAGAAATCAAGAGGTCAAGTCGTGACGCTCTCTAGCGGGAAGGCGGGCGAGGACGGGCGTGGGCGTGGGATTGACTCCCTGTGACATTTCAAACGAGGTAAACGGATCCCGCCTGGCCCATTGCTGTGGCAATGGGCCAGGCGGTGGTGGATAC
>PIJE02000380.1:87500-92500 GCA_002895965.2 Coryphaenoides rupestris | reverse complement strand
AGGGAGAGAGAGAGAGACCGGGAGAGACAGAGAGAGAGGGGGAAAGGGGGAGCGAGAGAGAGGGGGAGAGAGGAAAAGAGAAAGAGACAGAGACAGAGAGTAAGAGTTCGGCCATACAGAGAGAGAGCGCTAAATAAATGAGAATGAGAGAGACAAAGGAAGCCTATATAGAATATCCTATATAGAGCAGCCTATATAGAATATCCTATATAGAGTAGCCTGGTGCTGAGCGTCTAAAGGAAAAATATAAAGACGAGAGGGTTCATGGACAGTGTGAAAGAGATTAACGGGGTGTGTCTGTGTCTGTGTGTGCATGTGTGTGTATGTGTGTGTGTCTGTGTGCATGTGTGTGTGTGTGTGTGTGTCTGTGTGCGTGTGTGTGTGTGTGTGTGTGTGTGTGTGTGTGTTGGGGGAATTGGCAGCCAGCTGAGCAGAGAAAGGTGGACGGACAAACCGACGTGGGTCGAGTCTTCACTGCGCTTAGGAGGACAGCAATAAAAATTGTTCGCTTAAATCAACCGTTGTTAAGATCCGGGGCTATCTCCATGGCGACCAGAGCGCGAATGACGGGGGGAGGCTGGGGGGGGGGCAACAGACGGCGTATAAACAAACAACTACCCGAAGACTCCTGTCCTCTCCTCTCCTCTCCGGGTGTCACATCTGGCCCAGAGCGGCGAGCCAATATTTAAACAGAGGGTCTCTCTGTGTGTGTGTGTGTGTGTGTGTGTGTGTGTGTTTATACACCCTTCACTACTTAATGTGCTCAGGTGTACGAGGCTGCTGCGTGTTTTCCGTCTCTGTGTGCACGCTGGAACACTCACCCCGTCGTGCACCAGGGCCTTCCATGTGTGCTCCAGCTTCTTGATTAGCCTGCGGGGGAAGCAGAGGCACCTCGTCAATACGTCTGCTATTCCGCTATAGGCCATTTAAAGTGGTAATCCCCAAGATTTTCGTGCAAATAAATGTCACGATCTATATCTATAACTATGGTCCACTGATGAAAGCCCTTGCATTTTCAGTATTTTAAGCATAAGCCGAAGTGACGTACTGTTTAAAGTATCCGCCATTAAACAACTGCCAGCGGACTGACGTAACAGAATTCTCGTCATAGGCGTCACCAAAGAGCACAAAACACACATCTTCAAGATTACCACTTTAACATCTTGATAACGATATATATATATAAGCACGATAAAGCATGTTTTCTGGTAACACAATGAATAAATACTCTATATAAAATATGCATATTTTACAGCCGTATTTGCGTATACTCCTGAATACGCAATGAGACTTTTGATCAATAATCATCGTTAATGTGGATATAATGGCTAAGTGGGTAAAGGCAAACAATAGAACGGCGACATCAACAGTCTGATCACTTTTCTGTCACACAGCTTTTAAAACGGCAACGACACAGACCTCCCACTCTAGTCCCGGTGAAGGACACATTCTCACAATCTATCTATTCTTCCGGTTCACGATTGGCTGACACAGTGACATCATCACTGTGCGCCGAGGGAGGGGTGTGTACCTGTAGGACTGCAGGATGTCGATGATGCCGATGTAGAGCAGGAGCCGCTCCCCTTTACCGTTCACCGCCGGGATGCCACCCATTCTGAACACAGGAGGGGAACAAATGGCTGAGTTATTAAGGGATGTGATGGGAGTTATTACGAGGCATTAGTCGATGACATGCACTGGTGCCTCTGGTCGTTAATCTATTTTTTTACAGCAATGGAGAACCACCCCGTTTCCCTCTCCCGGAAAATGTCACGGAAAGCACTTATTATGCATTAAGGATATAAAACATTTGTTGAAGCTTTTATTCAACTTAAAGGAGATATATTATAGGAAGCGTGATTAGCCATTCCAAGTAGTTTCAAAAACCGGTTGGAATGGGCCCACTTGACATCACAAGTGGGAGTGTCCACCAAGAAGTATGCTGGATAAGATCAGCCTACCAGCCTACCCATGGTGGACGTTAGCAACTGGTAGGCTGATCTATCCACCATACATCTGGGTTAGGGATGCACCGATACCGATACCAGTATTCGGTATCGGTCCGATACTGTGCTCATGTACTCGTACTCGTACTTGTTAAAGTTGGCAGCCAGCTGAGCAGAGAAAGGTGGACGGACAAACCGACGTGGGTCGAGTCTTCACTGCGCTTTAGGAGGACAGCAATAAAAATTGTTCGCTTAAATCAACCGTTGTTAAGATCCGGGCTATCTCCATGGCGACCAGAGCGCGAATGACGGGGGGAGGCTGGGGGGGGGCAACAGACGGCGTATAAACAAACAACTACCCGAAGGACTCCTGTCCTCTCCTCTCCTCTCCTCTCCGGGTGTCACATCTGGCCCAGAGCGGCGAGCCAATATTTAAACAGAGGGTTCTCTGTGTGGTGTGTGTGTGTGTGTGTGTGTGTGTTTATACACCCTTCATTACTTAATGTGCTCAGGTGTACGAAGGGTTTCCGTCTCTGTGTGCACGCTGGAACACTCCACCCCGTCGTGCACCAGGGCCTTCCATGTGTGCTCCAGCTTCTTGATTAGCCTGCAGGGGAAGCAGAGGCACCTCGTCAATACGTCTGGCTATTCCGCAATAGGCCAATTTAAAGTGGTCCACTGATTGAAAGCCCTTGCATTTTCAGTATTTTAAGCATAAGCCCAAAGTGACGTACTGCTTAAAGTAAACAGAGTAATCCGCCATTAAACAACTGCCAGCGGACTGACGTAACAGAATTCTCGTCATAGGCGTCACCAAAGAGCACAAAACACACATCTTCAAGATTACCACTTTAACATCTTGATAACGATATATATATATAAGCACGATAAAGCATGTTTTCTGGTAAACTCAATGAATAAATACTCTATATAAAATATGCATATTTTACAGCCGTATTGCGTATACTCCTGAATACGCAATGAGACTTTTGATCAATAAATCATCGTTAATGTGGATATAATGGCTAAGTGGGTAAAGGCAAACAATAGAACGGCGACATCAACAGTCTGATCACTTTCTGTCACAACAGCTTTTAAAACGGCAACTACACAGACCTCCCACTTCTAGTCCCGGTGAAGGACACATTCTCACAATCTATCCATTCTTCCGGTTCATGATTGGCTGACACAGTGACATCATCACTGTGCGCCGAGGGAGGGGTGTGTACCTGTAGGACTGCAGGATGTCGATGATGCCGATGTAGAGCAGGAGCCGCTCCCCTTTACCGTTCACCGCCGGGATGCCACCCATTCTGAACACAGGAGGGGAACAAATGGCTGAGTTATTAAGGGATGTGATGGGAGTTATTACGAGGCATTAGTCGATGACATGCACTGGTGCCTCTGGTCGTTAATCTATTTTCTACAGCAATGGAGAACCACCCCGTTTCCCTCTCCCGGAAAATGTCACGGAAAGCACTTATTATGCATTAAGGATATAAAACATTTGTTGAAGCTTTTATTCAACTTAAAGGAGATATATTATAGGAAGCGTGATTAGCCATTCCAAGTAGTTTCAAAAACCGGTTGGAATGGCCCCACTTGACATCACAAGTGGGAGTGTCCACGTAGAAGTATGCTGGATAAGATCAGCCTACCAGCCTACCCATGGTGGACTGTAGCAACTGGTAGGCTGATCTATCCACCATACATCTGGGTTGGGCTAATCAATGCCCGCAGGTTAAACCAGCCATCACCACACACACACACGCACACGCACACGCACACGCACACACACACACACACACACACACACACACACACACTCAAGGACTGCATCCAATCCACTACAAACTCTGCAATAAACCGCTTTATTTAATATTTACTGCCTCCTGTGTCCTGAGATTGGAGGGGCCCAGCAGAAGCCATGTTATGAGCTGTGTAGCAGGGACATTGCTACAGTATTATTATTAAAACATGCTTTAACTGGAGAGGAGGAGACACCATTAATAATTCATACTCGTTTCTCTGCCCATCTGTTGCCTAATACTATCGAGCCGGTCTTCCATCTCACAGGTTTGTGAAGACTCATAATCTTATGAACATGGAGATCACCGGGAATCCTGAGGCAGCATTGGATGGGCCTTTTCAAAAACACCTGTCAGGCTTTTTTGTCAACAACACCTGGCAACATTTTGTTCTGATAGGAAGTCTTAAGTAGGATGTTATTGTTTGCGTGTATGGATGCCCGTCTGCAGCGTCTCCTCTGGTTGGATCGCCATCAGACTATTTTCATATAGTTCATTATCCCTGGATGAAACCAGCGTTCAACAATAAGGGATGCCCGAAACCCCGTGGCCACTAAAAAGTAATGTATTAATCCAGACAGTGTTGTACAGAGATGGCCATCAGCAGGGCAGAACGTTTTGTCATGTTTGTACTTTAAATAAATGATGTTCCAACGTTGACAATGACAAAATAAATTCTGTAAAAAAGTAATTAAAAAATCAGCTTGTGTGGGGACCAGTATGATTTAGAGGCCCAAAAAAATGCCAACACGGACCCCATAAACATGGACCCTGTAAAACGTACGTGTCGTCGGTGTCGATGGACTCCCCGCGGGCCGCGCCCCCCTGGATGGACTCCATGGCGGTGGAGTAGAGGGCCTTCTGCTGGGCCATGGGCCTCTTCTTGTCACTGTCCCCCTGGGAGCCCTCCATCTGCCGCTCCCTCTCCGCCTGGTCCATGTTGTGCACCCCCAGCAGCAGACTGTAGTCCATGATCTTGAAGCTCTCTAGCACCTGCGTACAGTGAACAGTCACATGACGTGATGATACAGTCACGTGACATGAGGGGGACGGAGCATGTCATGGTGGATGAATGGATGGTTTCACCTGCCGCACCTTGCAGCAGCATAGAGACATCATGCATGTTTTAGAAGCTGTCTATAGGGCCGCAGACCTGCGAGAAACTTTTTCCATTGTGTTTCACAGTCCCACATGTTATGCATAAATGCGATGGTCCACAGGCCTGGTTAAATGGTCCCTGTGTGTG
>PIJE02000380.1:0-82500 GCA_002895965.2 Coryphaenoides rupestris | reverse complement strand
GACAACGTGCTCCAGGTCATGTTACACTTCACAGACGAGGGGCTCCTGCACTGTGTCCTGGAGCTGATGGATCACAGCATCACAGACGAGGGCTCCTGCAACTGTGTCCTGGAGCTGATGGATCCACAGCATCACAGATGAGGGCTCCTGCATGTGTCCCTGGAGCTGATGGATCACAGCATCACAGACGAGGGGTTCCTGCACTGTGTCCTGGAGCTGATGGATCACAGCATCACAGATGAGGGGCTCCTGCACTGTGTCCTGGAGCTGATGGATCAACCAGCATCACAGAATCCGGGGTTTCTGCAACTGGGTGTCTGTGGAGCTGATGGATCAAGCATCGACAGATGAGGGGTTCCCTGCACTGTGTCCATGGCGCTGATGGATCAAGCATTCACCGACAAAATGCGCATCTTACAAGAACCGGGCGGACTGCTGAAGCAGCGTCTGAGGAAGTACACCTTTCAAATCCTTCTGGGCATGGACGTACCTCCACAGCACCAACGTACGTTTTCAGTGGTGGAAAGTAACCAAGTACATTTACCCAAGTACTTAAGTACAAGTACTTTACTTCCAAAAGTATTTCTATTTTCTGCTACTTTATACTTTATATACAATTGTTTATTTGAGCAGATCATCCACCGGGACATCAAACCAGACAACCTGCTGGTGTCTGCCACTGGCGTGGTCAAGGTGGCCGACCTGGGCTGCAGCACCGAGGTGTGCCCCAGGAGACTTGGACTCTGTCCCCAAGCACTGAATGCACTCTTTTATATCCATAGGTGCTATGTATTGCTTTTAATGTCCTCTCACACACACATTCTCTCCCCTCTCATATATCACTCTCTCTCACACACACACACACACACACACACACACACACACACACACACCACACACACACACACACACACACACACACACACAGGTACCGTACACAAAATGGCATTACACTAAAAGCACAACACAAAGTTAGGGACAAACAGCCTCCATCTTGACCGTTATTTTAGTTTATATTGAATAATGTCTCTCCTCCTCTCTGTAGAATGGCCACCCAGCGAGGGCTAACAGTCTGGTCATCACCGACCCGACACAAACCACCCTGGACAGCGACGACTTCACCCCTGGCCCAGGTGTGTGTGTGTGTGTGTGTGTGTGTGTGTGTGTGTGTGTGTGTGTGTGTGTGTGTGTGTGTGTGTGTGTGTGTGTGTGTGTGTGTGTGTGTGCCCCCCAATCTCTCGCTCATCCAGTCTATTGATCAGTTTATTGATCTCTTTTGTCTGTTCTTTAGCTGTGAAATTGCCCTGCGAAATTGCCATAGTAAAGATCACTCTTCTATATGTTAGGGGTGGATGGTTGAGAAGATGGAAGATCAGCAACACCATTCCCTCCCACCTGCGCTCTGCGTTCGGTCTTACCAGGTAGTCGTCCGGCCGGATGCCGAACAGTTCTCTGAAGTAACGGAAGGCCACGGGAGCGTAGGTCTTGAAGCGGAAGTCTGGGAAGTGGTGGGCCGGGGTGAGGTTGCTGCCCTCGCTGGGGAAAGGCAAGACAAGCAGAGATTCTGTTCACAGCATGGAAGAACCAGAGCTTCAGGGATCTTCAGCTACCCTCACTCACCCAGAGAGAATGCTTGGTCTTTTATCGTCGTGTCGTTTGCTTTTGTAATATATATATTTATTGCTCGAAGAAATATCTTCCTGTAACCCTCCCTTGACTTATTCTTACTTCCCAGAATATCGCAACTTCGGTGTAATACGTGTGCAATGCTCAGGGCTGGGAATGACATGATCGGTCGATGCCAATTCACAGCAATGTCCGCCCTGTTCGAACATTGCACTCAAACTGTATGACGAACGCCTTGCACCATACCCTTAACGAGATTTGTCTGACGAAGCACTCACAAAATAGCCATTCATAACTTGCACCGAATTGAGTCACTGTTGTCAAGGGACCATCCACACTTAAATCTATTTTTAGCACAGGTGGGAATGACACCCAGACAGTTGAGCGAGACAGGACCAGAAAAATGTTTCATAAAAAGATATCTGGGGAGAGGACGATACCTGGGGAAGAAGATGCTCTCCACCACGTAGAAGTCCTGCATCAACACGTCCCTCTCGGGCTTGGAGCTCAGGTTGCCCACCGTGTAGCCGATGCCCAGCTGGATGGCTCCTTTCAGGGCAGAAGACGTGGTCTGCCGGGTGGAGATGGAGATGGAGATGGAGGGAGAGATGGAGGCAGGGAATCAGCGACTCTAGGATTTTACCGCGAGGGGGAGTTCAGCCCTCCTGGCTATCATACGTTTCCCAGTTCCCGGTTCCCAGTTCCTATTCCTACTAGTGCACATTTTATATTAATATATTTATAGTGTCCTAATACCATCATTTCCTCATCATTTCTTGGGTGGTGTTCATGGTATTAGTGGTGCAGCAGTGGAGTGTCGTCGTAATCGCTCTCTTAAGGCTCTTGCAGTAAAACAGGCGGTCAATGGAGCGCGACTTGAGAGCTGCTCCACACACCAGGCTGCTTTACCTTTTTGTAGGTGGTCTCCCCCGACGCGTCCACCCCTCTGTGGCCGATCTTCTTCCCCTGGCCTGCCTGGCCCGAGGACGAGGGCATCTGGAGCCAGAGAGAGAGAGAGAAGGTAGATTAGGGCAGAGTCCACTCAAAGCGATGGTTTTGATTTTAGGGTACAGCTCTATGCTACTGCGTGCCTCTTTCTCCAAACCCCTCCACTCAAGCTTTTTTTGTGGGATACCCTGAATTATTCATTTATCTGACCTTCATGGTCAAGATATGTAATATTCTGTCTCGGGAAATGAATGGGGAATCACGCTCATTCAAAGTCTAGATAGCCGGAAAGCTGCCATTGAATTGATGATTAAAATGTTAGAAGTGTGGTTGGGGAGTCGGAGTTGTAGCATGTGTGGTTGTAACGACATGGATCAGAAAGGAGGGTGAGGGGAGAGGGAGGTGTGGATCAGAGAGAGAGGGAGAGAGAGAGAGGTGTGGCTCACAGAGAGGTGATCAGAGAGGGGGACAGAGAGAGAGAGAGAGAGAGAGAGAGAGAGAGAGAGAGAGAGAGAGAGAGAGAGAGAGAGAGAGAGAGAGAAGGATTGGACAGGGGAGGGAGGAATGGACAGGTGATTTCAGAGTCTGTCTTACCTCTGTGATGAAAGCCTTCTTGGCTGCATCTGTAGAATCAGAGAGAGCGAGGAGAGAGCAGAGAGAGAGAGAGAGAGAGAGAGAGAGAGAGAGAGAGAGAGAGAGAGAGCGAGAGAGAGAGAAAGAGAGATAGACTACTGTTAGTGTTGACAGGAAGATACCTTATTTCTTAGCATCATTAGACTGAATGTGAATGCACAGGTAGAGCAGTACAATTGTATTTTCACTAATAATTAACCAATTGCATCAACTGTGATTGCAAAAACTGTTTATCCTCGAGATGACAAGACTACAAAACATAAGGATTGACTCAAAGGCTGTGAGTAGCAGTTGAGCAATCTCAACAGTTGAGGGAACATAGGCTTCATCTTGACAGCTTGAAGTGGTGACAACTCAACTTACTGTGAGCCTGCTGGTACACGAAACCTACAGTATAGGGTACTCCCCCACCGCCACGATAGCAGCTTCAGATAAAGAGGTAAAAATAGAACACAGAGCTCAGGAGAGAACCAAATTGCTTTTCTTCCTTACTCACGTAAACACAAGATACTCGTTTTTTCCGTGGGACTGACAAAAGCTAGTAGCTTCAAACCTTAACTACAACAAAACAACGACAGTAGTAGCAAGCAGCAGTGAACCAGAACCGTCTGGGCTGGGAACTGGGTATCGACACAGCCATCATCTCAGTGCACAGTGCTATGAACTTGATCTTTAGCCCCCAAAGAATGCCACCGAAGCTAACGATTAAGAAAAGCAATCAGCTTTAATTGTGCACCGCACAATTAAGCCCCGAAATAGCAGCGTAATTATAGCCTTATGAGGCTCTGCATGAAGACGGACAGGGAAACAATGGAGAGCTATTTGAAGAGAAGGCTGGATTATTCATCCCCACTCGACGGAGAAGCTGTGCCTGTGTGCCTGCCCGTGTGTTTTCCAGTGTGTGCTTGTGTACACCACACGTGTGTGTGTGAGTGTGTGTGTGTGTGTGTGTGTGTGTGTGTGTGTGCCAGAGGGGTTGGTGGGATATCTCTGTCCCCCTCCGTCTCCCAGATGGCACAAACTGAAGACGTGGACAGCAACGTGGATAACCAAACCAACACACGACTACACACTACCAGCCACCAGTGCCGCAAGGGCGGGAGAGAATGGTCGGTGCATGGCTGTCCCGTCTTGCGTCAGCTGGTGGAGTTCTGTAATGTTTTTTAATTGGTTTGTAATATCACTTATTATTGCAGTAGATTTTCTGACGCAACATCCATATGTCTGTGGCAGGGACGAGATCTTGTTGAGGGTTCACTTTAGTCGAATGCAGTACAACTAGGGAAATGAGACATGGCACACTATCACTAATCTGACTTATGGTTGGAGGTGCATGAGTCCCAGCCTTCTCGAGTCCACGCTGCCAACACAGCCGGCATTCTCCTATGTGGCCCTTGAAGCAAACTCTCTCCGCTGTGACACAAAGATAACACTTTTAGAGCTCCAAAATAATAATCGGCATGGCTGATGATGAACAACATAGCAAGGGGTGGGGGGGGGGGGGGGGGGTGCAGTGTGAATGTGCATACTAGCGCTAAACACCCTCGTTTTCTACACTACAACTCCCAGGCTCTCGAACGGACTAGACTCGTAGACTTGCCGCCCGAGTCAACAGCTTGGGCAAAAAATGACTAAGTGACATCACGCCGGCGTCGTGTCGGATGCGGACGCGCCTCGGCCCGGCTCAACATCCTGTTTCTCCTTGAAGTGGCTAAAGCCAGACTCTTCTCTCTTCCTCCTCTCAATGTCTCTCCCACCACCACCATCCCCAACCATACAGACACAGACACACACACACACACACACACCCTCCCTGTCGGCTGTCACTGCCTCTTTTTCCTTCTGTCTCTGTCTCTGTCTCTGTCTCTCTCTCTCTCTCTCTCTCTCTCTCTCTGTCTCTCTCTCACCCATGTATAGTGGAAGCAGAGAATAGACTGGCCCCCCCCCCCCCCCCCTCCTTCTGGCTTCTCTGTAGCACTCGCTCTGTTGCGGACAGATTCTCTGGGGGATGAGCAGAGCGAGGCTAAATGTGTGAAAGCAGCCCCTTAAGACATAAGAAGACACTGGAATCTAAATAAATAAATAATACATATAGACACACAGTATGTATTACTGCGACCTCAAAGAATGTTGGCAATGCAGACCATGAGACTATAGACTTCCCAGCTTTTTCTGTGCCCTGTTATTAGGTCTGTGCGTATCTGTGTGTGTGTGTGTGTGTGTTCTTCACTGGTCCCCCAAGTGCGATTTCTCAACAGCTTCCTTGTCATTTCCTCATCTATTTTTGTGTGTGTGTGTGTGTGTGGATGCCTGCCAGCAGCAGAGATGTTTCTTCTGTCCAGTTCTCACTGCAGCTATTTATCTTCCACCCTCCAAATGACCACCGTTCAGACCTGTGTCTGTGTGTGTGTGTGTGTGTGTGTATGATGGACCTGCAGGTATGCAGTCTCTTCCCAGCATGCCTCAGAGCAGACCTGCAGCCTGCCCATTACATTTGTGATGATTCTATTATGTATAGATCTACACTCCACACTACACACCACATCTAGATCATTCAATCATTATGCACCTGGAGGTGAATTGAAATAACCACCATCCTCATCTTCCGGTTGCTTTTAGAGGTTAAATAAATAAAGCAATTCATAGCCCTTCACTTAGCTCGTATTAGCGTAGCTGCTAATACTAACTAGCTAGGCTAATGGTAATAATTAATTGGTAATAAGCTACTATTTAGCTGTTTTAACATGATTACAATATTAACAATATTCCACCTAGTTTAGCCTATATGCTATATGCTTAGACACCGGGCGATAAATAGGGGGCATTTTACACAACATCGATAAATATCACAATATGCTTATGAATTCAAAATACCATTCTAAACAGTCTAACTGAGGGTCATGTATACGGACATTGTCAGTATTCCTAGTATGTACCATCGCTCGGTGCCGGTGCGATGGTTGGACAAGCAGGGTCCCACCACACAGCCGGAGAGCTGGGCGGCGGTACGGTTGGCTAGCGGTCTTTCCATTTCACTGCCTTTAATCAGCAGCACTGGAGGACTCTCTGCACCCACGATTATTACACCACCTACACAACAGGATCCACTGCAGCAGGTAGATAAATGGGCTTCATCCTCCGCCAGGAGGTGGCGGATTAAACAAAGAGGGAGAGGGTTATTGAGGTTATTATATTCTCCCGGATTTTACATTCGTGACATCCATGGGAACTGAACCACGAGCAAACTAAGCTAGTAGCCGACTAGCGGAGATCAGAAAAAGGAATTTAAATCACAGTTAGTATAAATATTAAATATTCAAATGTCCACAGCCTCCACACAAGATGATATTGCATCCAATAGTGGTATTATATCAATCAAGACATCATTTTCTTCCCCCTTGAACGCATTTAAGCAGTTTAAAAATATACGATTCTGGAGAAGATTCGAACCAGTAGACTCCAGTCCTGGCACGGTATCTGCGAGGCCCAGATGTGCTGACATGTATGCGGGTACTAGCTAGTAGGCCTATACATACATAGCCTAGTCTAAACACGGCAGGTCTGGGTTGCCATGAGTTACCCAGTCTGCTGTTTACCATCGTGCCTGTGATGTACGCCAGCCCTCTCAGAGCGAGTGGTACACAGACTGGAACAGTCAAGAGTGGCACCAGAGTGGCACGCATCTCTTCAAGCGGATGAAGGGGCTGCAGTCCACGAGGCGGTTGCCTAGCCATGCAGATATGTGCTGGACTGAGAGCACACTTATAGCAGCCATGAACGATGACAGCGCTGAAGAATTCATCGAAATATAATCGAAATCGCAAAGTGGCCAAGCGCAATATCCAAATTGCAGGAGCTGCAATTTTTCCGACAAGGGTAAAATGTGTAAATGTAGCTGACAACACCATTAGAAATGAAGTACTGGAGTTTTTCCTCCAGATGTACGAAACCTTGTTTGTTTGGTAATACAAATGTCACACATCATGATAGTTTTTTGAGTGAAAATGCAAAAATGCACAATGAAGAAGGGGGTTGCGACGGGAGAGTTTAGACTGATTTTGAGGACGGGTTATCTTTCCCTCTTTGCGTCTCTTTCTCTCTCTTCTTTTTCTCCTTGCTGCTTCTTTCATTTTCATCTCCAGCAGTTTAATATATCCGCCCTGTGCTACATTATAACTCTCTGGTTCATTTTTATGTCACTCCGGCTCCCCGAGGGGTCCCTCAGCGCCTCCACCTCACCACTCCAGCGGCTAACATTTCATTACGGAACAACATTATCAGGGGAATTCCAACTGCATATGTTCACCTATTGAGGGGCGCGAGCCGGTTATATACTGGCACTGAATAATGATTTGTTGTAGCACCATGACAAATAGATTACTGCAAAACACATCTAAAAATGCCCACAGGGAAGGGGAAAAAAAACCACCTTATTTTTCCTACGTTGTAATCATTTTTCCGTGATTGTGCCTCCCTGGTTTTCTACTTCATGTTCCCTTCCTGAGTATCTGAACACACACACACACACACACACACACACACATGTACACACACACACGCACACACACACACTCCCTCTCTTGATAACAGATTACACTGACATACTCACATACCATTTTCTTGTGAGGACATGCCATCAGATCTGTGCGATTTTCCAGGCATCCTTAAAGTGACAATCCTCTAAATTCTCTGTTTTGATGTTAGAATTTAACGATTCAGTGCGGTGTGTGTGACAGCCCAGAGGGAAACACATTTTAGCCAAAGCCAAAGGGACGGGAGCATTGTCAATTTGCAGACTCGCACACACTTACATCCACAGGATGTAACATTGAGCGATGCTAACCTGCCATACTAACCTGCCATTTTTTTATTGTGAAAAGGAAAACATTTCATTGCACTTGGATTTCTTAACAGGGACATATTTTACAACATTTTCAAATGATACAACAAATGTGCACACATTTCTGTGCACAGAACAGTAAGTTGACCTGTACTATCTATACGTCCATTGACAACATTATGTGACTTATTTATACACGTATTGTATTACAGATACTATCTACCCTATTTCTGCTTGGATAAGGAGGAGTGACAGCCAGTGCCTCTCTGTCAGTGAGCCCTTCGATCAATGTTAAAGCTCTGTGCTCTATGACATATGATCCAGTTGAAAGACCATGTGAGCCATAACCAACCATTGACTACACAAGGGAGAGTAACACTGATCCCAAAAACATCACAATGGACAATTTGGTGAGACATAGTCTCCTATTTTAGGCTGGTATCAGGCTGAATATCACACATGTGCACACATGTATGCATGCGTGTCACACACACACACACACACATATACATACACACACACACACACACACACAGACACACTCTTTCCTCTTGCTTGTTTCCATGGCGCCACGATTGAGGTCAAGCAGCTATTTTTTTTCATGAGGTCTGCACGTGTGCCTGGAATCAACGGACACATGCTGTTAGCCACACTGTTTCACACGCCGCTGCTAAATAGGCCGATAGCACAGCATAGCACAGCAGCAGCACACTAAGCATAGCAACACATGCGACGGTGCGTTGGATATACTCATGCATACACATGGGCCTGCACGTTTCGGATTTGCATGCAGATTGCACAGCCCTGCAGAACAGAAGCACGCGGCTGGCTGTTCCACTCCATGTGCACATTAGTGCCCAGACAGATGCAAAATAAACAAACAAAAGGTGAACATGGATATGAAGTGCAGGCACAGGCACAACAACGGCAGATTAGGGGTGGCAGGACTTGACAGGACCGGCAGCATCCACCGTCTCCTCCTGTCCTTATAACTCTCCGTGTGACGGCCGTATATAAGAGAACATTGCAGGCCTATATTATGCATGCTGTTATCTCCTGTATGGCTCTGAGCTGCTCTAGGGGCTTCAGACAGGCCCAGGAACTCAGCCCATGGGGGAATATCTATTACCTCCGTTATCAATGATAGAGTTTGGAACCAACACAATGGATCGAACGGAAAATCACTTCAACAATCCCATGTCAAAATCCTAGCTAGCTATTATTATTATTAATAACATTCATTCGTAGAATAATATTACGTTTAGCAACAAACTCCACTCTAATTTGTGTCCGAATAGAATGGTAATTTGGTAAAAACCTAACAAAAACAGGAGAGCTTGTGTCAACACAAGCGCCTACGGTACGCGTAACATTTATTATTTATAACAGTGTATCTATTTATACTGTACACTGTACACACACAACAAACACAACGTGCTAAACTAATGCACACACAAAAATACACACAGAGTGTATGTGTTTGTGTGTGTGTGCGTGTGTGTGTGTGTGTGTGTGTGTGTGTGTGTGTGTGCGTGTCTCCCTGTCACAATCAATGGGATGGGGGTCTTCACCTGAGGTGGGCTAAGTGAGAAAGGGCTCTGGGATTATTGGATGGGATCGCGCCAGAGGCCGGGAAAGCGGCTGTGCTCTCCAACCATCGACCCACAGACTCCTCATTTCCTACCCAGCTGCAGCAGCAGTAAATCCCTGCCTGCCTGCCTGAAAAACAAAACAACGAACGAACAAACTGACCCCATCTGTAAACAGTGCCAACGATCCGTATGAATAACAAATTATTGGGTTTCACCCAATAACCCGGCGCTTAAGGCCCGGGAAACTTAGTACCAGAGGCAGATGACCCCTTAATCTCTCGGCTTGAATGGGCAAAAGGTTGGGGTTTCATTCTGCTTAACCTACAGTTGACACAGGCATCTATTGGGGGGGGGGGGGGGGGTAGGGTTAGGTGAGCCGCCTGTCCCAGCGGGACTGTGAACTGTCTCAAGACGGCACCACTAGAAAACACCAATGATCTAAATAGGAGTCTGGGGGCTAGGGCTGGGCGATAAAACGATAACGATATGTATTGCGATAGACACGTAATCAATATCGATAGAAATGCGTTCGATAGAACATTTCGATATTTTTTTTTCCTCGTTGGAAGAAAGCGGAGCTAGCTCCGCTTTGAACCAGAGGTTGCGAAGCAAGGTTGGTTGCATGAACAAAGGCACTCGTCCTCCGGTACCTGGCAACGTATGGAGTGACACGCTAACAGCCAATCATGTAACAGTATCAAGTTTGGTTGCGCCGTCTCGTTGTCTCGTGTTCGTGTTTGTTTCTTGAATAACAGAAACAGCGCGGAGTGAGAAGTGAAAGATAAGCGCCGCAACAAGCCGAGGAAATTGTCGACAAAAATGGAAAGATCAGCTCACCAGTATGACAGCTTGTTTGGATTTTATAAGTCAGACCGTAGTCAGACCAATGTTGTCTGCAAATTATGAACCGTCGTCCACCAAGGACTGGTAATACAACCAACTTGTTTTACCACCTTAGCCGCTCTCACCCTTTGGAGCACAATTACATTGATAATTGTTAAGTTTTCATTGTGATTTTAATTTTCATTCAGACTTATGTTTATATTTATTTATTTGAGTGTTTTCCATGGTTGTGTTGACATTCCTTTTCCCTGTCTGCCTACAATCAGGAAGGTTAAGTTTAAAATAAAAATGTTTAAATTCAGTATATTTTTCTCCTGGTCCTTATTTTAAATAGGTCATACAAATTATCAATAATTATCGGTATCGACCGATATGAAACACTTATATCGTGATACAGTTTTCAGCCATATCGCCCAGCCCTATGTACTGTTTTTATTCACAGAGAGCACACAGCAGGTCACTCTCCTCCCTGCACGTCTCCCAGCTCTGCTGAGTCCCTCCTACGAGCCGGAAGATGTGGAAAGAAATGCACTCTTCCGATGTCCATCTGTCTGTCTGTGTTTTTATGTGATCAATCAGCCGTCCCTAGCTGAGTGACTAGAGCGGCAGATTGGCTGATGATGATAACAGGTATGGTTAAGGAACCGTCTAATCCCCAATGCTAAGATGGTTTTAAGAGAATCTTTCATCACAATCATCACACACACACACACACACACAAAGCAGCACATTGCTAGGGTCAAGTAAAAGACAGGCTTATCATGTAATTGGCTTCTGCACACCATCTGCCAATTTCTTGAAGAGCAATGAGAAATACCTTCCTCTCTCTCTCTCTCTTTCTCATGTTTCCTCGGTTTGCAGAGTGCTGGACTGGTGTCGTCTGTGCAGAGGAAGGAGTGAATAGACTATACTGGCAAGCAAGCCTATACTAACGTACACACAACACTACGATGTGTATTAGAGCACCAGCATGCCTGGGGCTGGGAAGAAGAGTGATGGTGGATGGTGGTGGTGGTGGTGGTGGGTGTGGGGGGTGTAGCACACAGGATTGTCAGTGTCAGGGGACGCTTTGCCAGCCTGCCAAGTCCAAGTGTGTTGCCATTATGACCAATAACGTTAAGGGAACCAGGCAGACTGTAATATAAAGCTTCCTGCCTCCCAGCTGCTGGTTGCAGCTCGCTGGGTCTGCAGCGGTAGACTCTGGCAAGGAGGAGCTAGCATCCAGCTAAAAATAATGAGCTATTCATTTCCTGGATGCTGCCAGATGCTTGAGAGCCCAAATCAACATAACTTTATTTATTAATAATAATAATAATAATAATAATAATAATAATAATAATATTAATGCACTTTATTTGTATAGCACATTTCATACAATACATGCAGCTCAAAGTGCTTTCCAATTAATAATACATAAAATAGATTAAAAACAAAAAACAAACAAGAAACAAACAGGAGCACACAACACAGAAAGGTTAGAAAAATAAAGTGCTTGGCATTTCAGAGAAAGCAGGCCATTTAAAGATCACAAAAATTGTCCATTTAGAGGCAAAACATTTTTTAAATTAAACATGAAAGGGACTCCATGCAAGGCACACATCGTGTCACTGATTATCCTATGGCTTATCAGGTTCTGCTGGGACTAGCTCATTAGCATATAGTCATTCATCATTTTCATGCAGAGGAACATATGGCGGATTCAGGCAAATCGTCCGCCCCATGTTGGCTCCATGAGATGTTTTCGAGGTACTGACACGGGGTCACAGGTCACTTGTCTTGTGGTGCTAAATCCCAATCCTATTCTTTCTTGGGTCACTCAGTCTGGCCTGTCGGATTAGACACGAGACAAAATGGCAAGCCCCGTCGAGGTGGAAATCCCCCCCCCCCCCCCCAAAACACACACACACACACACACACACACACACAGACACACTTTGTTGTTGTTTGTCATTGTAACGCTCTGTTGTAATAAAGGACATGGCACTCATTTTGAGAAGGTTACATTTAATAATGCATTTAGTCATATGAGCTATTTTAGGAGGACTGAATCGTTTGTATATCCATCCAATGTGTCACATGGCTCCTTCCCCGAGTAGGAGGGTCTAAAATCCACTTTACGCTGTTGTCTTTTTAAAATAGTTTTACATTTACATTTACATTTACATTTAGGGCATTTGGCAGACGCTTTTATCCAAAGCGACTTACAAAGAGTACATTTGTTGAAGGAGAGGCAGCAATATATCACTGTTTTACTTGCCAAATGGTCAAATCTATCAGGCACTTTGGACCCTTGCTTCCACGTAGACTTGAAATGCTTGAATGATGATACTACAGGCTGAAAATCTATGTTCTGACTTCAAAACAGAGTGTCTGCATCATATATTTGATTTGGAAAGCAGTAGAGAAGAAATCCACAAGCCACTGCATGACAGAGATCTGTTCCAATTTCCATTCCAAGTGAGGCAACTTTCAAACAATTCTTTTCCTGTGCTGACAGTGGGATGTGGCTTGACTGACATCCAGAGATGTAGCGAACCTTTCTGCTGTGTTCAGGCGAAGCCTTTTCGTACATCGAACACTTGCAGAGACAGAGACAGATAGAAACATGGCAGGCACCATTGCGCACAGACACAGACAGACCACTCTTGACGGACAACCACATGCATGCATAGAAGGCAGAGCTGCATGAACCATACTGCAGAGGTCTTGTGAGATGATGATGGAGATGTTTGTCTGGGACTGGGTCCATGCAGGGCAGATACAGGATGTCAGGTTAACGTTGTGTTAACGCGAATGGCAGCTCCGCTTTTTGCACAACAAACACAGACACAAAAGCACGGGCCACTGTGATATCAGTATGTTTTTGGGTTATTTTTCCTCAGCTCAAAAAGAAAATGAAAGCCGTGAGCAAAGAGTCTCGGAAACAGGAGAAGTTGGAGGCGTGAAGAGCAAATTTGAGAAAGGAAATTGTGCACCTCAGTAGCAGGCAAAGTGAGAATCAAGAAAGGTCCAAAGGACGTGTGTAGAGAAGGAGTGACTCCATTACAGACACATCAAACTGCAATTTTCACACAGCTCCTTTTCTCCTCACCTCTGGTCTCTGTGGTGACGAGGCAAAGCGAAGCCACGCCCACCATGACGCCCAGCATAGGCTGTCGGAGCACCACAGCAATTCAAACTTGCGTCAACTCCATACTCAGCATTCAACTGCATGGAAAACCCAGTTGTATCCTTAAGCAAGACCAAATAATAAATAAATAACACAATGATGAGTATTTCCCAACAGAATAAGGTGTGGCCCCCACCACCCAGGATGACCAGCAGGTATGTGCTAAACCACGTCCACATCCGCAGGGACGGAAGCAGCCAAGGGCGTTCCTCTTAAGCAGCTCGTTGGAGTACACCGACACCGACGAGTTTTGAGGTAAGTGGGAAACAGACTCCAGATGATGACACAATATTTTCTAAATTGATTAGCGTACCTCAGGCAGAGGAGAGGGGATGTTCGCCAGTTCAAACACACAAGGCGGGCACCGGCGTCTCTCTGGTGCGCGTGTAAATATTGGGTTACACAGCTTCTGCTTTTCAAATGCAAACCCCCCCCACACCCTCCCACTACGACCAGATAATTGCCCACAGACAGATAACAAGACACAAGCGGCGGCCCTTGTGTGGGGTTTTTTTTTTTCTTTCGTGAGAATACAATTACAGTAAATAACATTTCCAGGAGCTGTGGAGGAGCACGGGTACGGAAATGAAGGCTCTGTTCTCAACTGCTGCCTTAGGCCCATATTTCAAAACATACAGGGAAAACCAAGTGAATAAGCATCTCATAGGATAGGGGAGATATACTAGTCATCCTCTAATAGACTCTAATCAATTTGAGAATGTTATCTGTGGATCTCTCAAGATTTTCCATTAAATTGCTGTCTAATCCGATTCTTATAAAAAAATAATCCTTTTAGATGCATATTTCTCAAAGTGGTGGAACATATGCTCACTCAGCACAGCAGTAAGTCGTTTGGTTTTCAAATGAATAAAAACAGCATAGGTCTTGGGCTTATTTTAACTTTCCATGGGAAACACTACAACATACCAACGTGACAAAGTCAGCCAAAAGCAAGTCGAGGCACCATATAGCAGGTGGCTTATGACTTATGGTCTCTCTTCTACCCACTCCACTGACTCCACATCCAACTCATAAACCTTGGTTCAGTTTCTCTACTTAATCCAACCAGATCTCATGCAGAGAGAACACAGCAAAACCTGAACTAAAACCACAATAAAGGACAACATACGACGTACAATTACTTCCGAGGGAGGGGGGGGGGTTATGACTTTTTAATCTTAGCTAGCGTGTGCTTTACGCACGGTAGCTAGCCAGAGGCCACGTCAATGCAAGCCGAGCATAAGAAGTGGCCGAATGAAATGGGTCATCATCAGCGTCCACATTCAGCAATGACGCATTTAGGTCCCACCGGGAGAGGAACCAAAAATATTGTACCATTACTCCGAACTCTCCATAACGTAATGTAAGAGCAAGGGTCGATCGAGAGAGAGACAGAGAGAGAGCGAGCGCGAGAGAGAGAGAGAGCAAGCATGGTGGAACCCACTGTTGGATCAATGGTTAATTACACAGTAGGATGCCCAGCGTCATGCTTCCATCAGCAGTTCTGATAGCACACGCCGTGACTTAGATAAGGAGACGGAATTAGTGGCAAGCCCTGGGCAGGCAGTGGGCATCTCTCCCTGGAGGAGGAGGAGAGGGGGCCACAAATAGAGAGATTGCACTCTGGTCTCAGGTAAGAAGACCCCAGTGTGAACAACAGAGAAGATAAGCGAGATTGATTTCCTGAGTGTTTCCAGGGACGCGAGACAATGGAAAATGGAGGCAGTTCACACAGAAGCGATTAAATAATAGACGTTATTAATATTGCCCACTGCAACACCCACACAATGTGTTTGTCCCGACATCCTCCAGTCGAGATAAATCTCGGTTTTCAAGTGAAAACACCCCCACGGAAAGAACTGCAACCTTGTACAAAAGCCAGTCACATGCTTCCCTTCTTCACTACAATGTTCAACAATGGCTCTCCATTGAAGTTCGTTCTGTTTTTTTAATTGAATTTCTCTTAATTTCAACCATCTGGCTTTCCCAGCTGCACTGCTTCTCACACAGACCAGGTGAACCTTGTCAACCGGCTTTGTATCATTTCAATGTGGGTACACAAATGAACAATATTTACCTTTCCTCCATGTTACCTGCACCAATTTCCCTCCATATAATCAGATAATGAGAGACTGGACAACTGTCACAAGAATTTCGCTGTTCAGAATGGCCCTGTGTTATGAACAACATGTGACAATAAAACACTTTAACTTTGACTTTGACTATTAATTCATCTATGAATTCATCTTGCCACACCTGGATCCAAGGGACGTTTCTGGTTCATAAGAGAAGCACATGTGAAACCATGGTGTGAAACGCAACTGTCAACCGTCCACATGCAAATTCAGAATGTAAGTGGAAGAACAGCATTTGGTGGGAAAGGGGCACTATTGAATAATACATCCATGTTGTGCTGTTCAAGTGTTCTTGTGCAGAAACAAACCCACTCTGCTCTGAGAGGGAACTCATTTCTTCATTTATCACAAATGTGCAACAAGGAGCATGCTAGACTATTCAAATCACTCCAAATATACCAGCAAGGTATAAAAGTAAAAAGGTTCAGACATTCAAATTAATTCTCATGTCCCATGTCGATTCACAGCCAACCTTGCATATGTCCCTCACGCACTACTAGTCTGGTCTTTGATTCATGAGTTTGGAAAATGTTGGCTCTCCTTCATTGGACAACTCTTGTCCAAGTCAGCACTTTCCTGGAGCTCCCAACCTTGAAATGTACAGCTCTGGGTACCAGACAACAGAACGAGAGCGACATTTTCACATTTACCCACAGGCACGATGATTTGCACAATGAACGACCAGCCGACATTATCTGCCTTTAAAACAATTGATGCATAATAGATACAGTATAACATAATAATACCCACGCATTTCACCCACAGCGCATGAATTCACATCCAGTTATACAGTAACCAATATGCCGCTTATGTAGGCGATTACACCCAATCATCTTCCCATAGCATCATCTCCTTTCTATATTATAGCTCTAGGCCTGACTATATTACTAATATTAGTAAATAGGCCACGCAAGCAATTACTAGAAATGGGAATTGGGTTACTTGATCACTTTAGTTATTTAAAACATTCCACACATTGTACTTCTTCTGAGATAGCAAATACATACATTATATCAAAATCTACTCCAAAAAGGCAGCCCAACATGACATGTAACCTCCATGGATGTATACAGTATGCCTGTGTGTTCTCTGGATGGGTGGATGCTGAGGGATACAGCTCTGTACCACCAGCAGCATCACTTGATCATCATCATCATCATCATCATCATCATCATCACTGTACTGCCCACCGAGGATCCACCTCCACCTCCACCTCCACCTCCTCCTACTCCTACTACGCCAAGCGTAAAGAGGGGGGATATGAAAGTAAGTCTCATATTATGCAGGTGGCTGTGGTTTACCACACGTTTCATATGTGTCTTGTGTTGTGTTTCACGGGAAATTGTTTCGTGGTCACTCACCCACCTATCCATCCATCCACCCATCCACCACCCATCCATCCATCCATCCACCCACCCATCCATCCATCCACCCATCTATCAGACAGAGCAGCTGCCTGACACTTAGCACGCTACTAGCTTGCTAGCGCAGATGATTCGAGACTTTTTGGCCCACAGGACCCATCCACTTGGGGAGGATCTGGGTGTCACTGGTGAACTGGTATTCAAATATCAACAATAGAAAATAACACAGGAAGACCATAACAACGCGGACGTGCAGTTTATCGGCAATAATGGCGTACCCGTGTCACCGGCGTCGACCCCGTAGCTCACTCCAATGACCGTGTCCCCGTCGTCGGACGCCGTGGCGCCGGATACCGGGCTCCCGTCCCTGGCCTCGGACAGCCCGAACGCTCCCCCCTCCTCGGCGGCTCCTGCCTCCATTCACACACTTGCGGAGATAGGGCGAGCCCTTCGGACGGGGAAAAAAAAAAAAGACCCCGCGATGAGTGCCCGGTGTCGGTGTCGCTGTCGGTGTCGGCGTCGGTGTCGGTTGTTGAACCGCAAAGTGACAGCAAATGGCGGGGAAAAAAGAAAAAGAAATAAAGCGATACAATAGGGTTGTTGGTGGCGGCGGCGGCGGTGCTCCTCCTCCTCCGCTACGGCTCCCTCATCCGTGCACTGGGGGTCGAACAAAGTAGGGGGGATGCTGGGGCTGCTGCTACTGCTGGGGATGCTGGGGCGGCTGCTGACTGCTGGCTGCTGCTGCTGCTGCTGCTGCTGCTCCGCGTCTCTCACGTCGACTGCGCTGCTGCTGCTGTTGAAGCCGCGCTGCTGTTGTCCGCAAACAGGCGGCGGCAGCTCGGCTTCTAAAGGGAATATTCTGGCGCCCCCTGGCGGATGTATGAGGAGTCGCTGCTGCCGTGCAAGGCAATTACAGTATTTGGCTTGGGTGTGTTTCGTTTCATGTCTTTGAACAGCTATTGCTTTTATTTATTTATTATTTTATTTATTTGTATGTGTATGTGTATGCTTTATGACATTACATTGAAAAAACCTTCAACCTTCCAGATTGCAACACATTTGATGCATTCAATTAAATAATTGTACAATTCAAGTATAGTACGCCACCCGGTACCATAGCAGAAAGTCTTACATTTATCAACATTTAAATTAGGAAAGATACACACACAGATATCATGCGAGCAGAGCAGCTGACATCATGTCTTGTCTTCAGACACCTCCAAGGATTCAGTCACTTATATAGAAGTGGCTCACTCACTAATTCATCACTCACACGTTCATTTTTAAATGGATTCACTCAATTTAAATATTGACAGCTCTGCTGGCAGAAAGCCCCTCTCTGGGAGCTGAGGTGCCATTCTTCTGGTGGGAGGTTCGGGCTGTCTGGGGGCATCAGGAGGAAATGGCTGTTTTCTCCACAGCAAAGCTCACTGAGGGCTTTATGAGGTTGATGTTTTTTGTGGGTATAAATGGACCTGACCAACAAGGTGGTCTGTGGCTCCTTCATTAAGCCCTCTCGGTCCATGGTCAGTGGTCCTCCTGTGAAGGACCACAGGCATGCCTCTGCCTGGCTCTCTGGGGAAATGCTTGTGCTAAAGTGGGGGAGTGACAATTGTGTACAAGCTGCAGTTGAGCAACTGGGTATGTGGCAGTCATACTACTTGAATCCGGTTTTGTTATTGTATGGAAATCAATGGAATGCTGGCAAAAGAAAATGAAGAACACAAGACAAGCATTTGGCTGAATACTTTTGGAAAGGATTTTATTGCAAATTTGTATGCATTTGTACGGAAAGTAAAACTCTAGCCGGATACATTTTAATAAATACAGTGAGAAATCACACTTTTAATACTGCCTCATCATCAGGTGGCTTTCATTGCCAGTGTTTTATTTACACAGCAGCACCATCTAGAGGCAACTGTAGATGGTTGCACAGCACAAACAGTATAGTATAGCGCATGGGCCAATTTTAAGGCTGAAAGATACTATACTCCTTTGAATAGCCGCTGGGGTATGCGGTGGGCATCCATGCCGATGCTTGCATTTACGGTTGTGTGTGTTGATCTTCATAATGTCAACAACAATGTGTCAACAACAAATGAACCACAAAAACCAATTGAATCTTTATCGTTTCCATGTGGTTTTTGCTGTCAGCCAGAAAATGTAGCAGGGATGATGCAACGCCACAAGCCTCTGCTGGCTATTCAAGGCAGAAGTACAAACCACCCTTTAGAGTTCCATGACTTTCATTCGGCTTCATTCACAACAGGCACAATCGCCCCTTTCCTACATTGAAGGAACTTTCACTCATTGTCTCAATTAAACAAACAAACAAACAAAGTCACCTCACAAAGTGAAATAAAGCCGCATTTTCTCCCAGTTTCTTTCTTCCGCCACAACAAAAGAGAGAAGAGCACAAGTGAATACGAAAAAAATAACCAAAAAGGGACTGTACAAACAAGTAAACTGAAACAGAAACAGGCCTTGGCCATGAACCGTGTGATATTGGATCCAAGATGAATAGGTGCGGGGGGAAGGGCAGGGGGGGTTGATATGATGCAAACGGGGTGCAGTGTAAGAGAAGGTCAACTGGGGACGAAGGTCACAGGTGTGTGTGTATGGGGAGAGGAGGTCACAGGCTTTGGCAGCAGGGGAGTTTCTTCTGACTGTCGGTGGTGGGCGGGACGCTGATGTCCACCACGTTGTTGCCAGGAGACTCGTCATGCGCAGATCTGTCTGCCATCTGCTTCTGGGACACGATGCGGTAGATTTCTGGACAAAGAGAAAGACCATTTTAAAGATGGGAGATCAATATCAAAAGATCATATTATGTTGCGATAAAAAAACTAATTTTTTAGTAAATTTGTAGTAGTACAAATGCACTAATACAACGCTTAAGCAGTTCTGCATCTACAATGACTTATAATGCACGAGGGCGTGGCATTATGACCAAAAACGTCCATGATATGGCATGTTTTCAATTAATAAATGGTCTATTTGAAATAATCACATGGCAAAGCCTATTTGGTGAAAATTAAATCGAAGTTCAGAAAATATATCACTTATGTAATGCAGCCTCTAAAACCAGGGAAAGACAACACTTAGGCAGCCTATATCACAACATTATGATATCAAAATCCAGATATTGCCCAGCCCTATAATGCACCATGAGCATACTTTCCTACCTGCCAAAATGTTTTTGAATGCTTCTTCTACATTTGTAGAGTCCAGGGCCGATGTCTCAATGAAGGAAACGGTGTTCTTTTCTGAATCAGAAACACAGAAACATACATCAAATAACATACCCATGCATTCCTGCATTGAGATGTTTCAAAGTCAAAGTCACGGGCTGATAACATCATCTTCTTGATGTGGGCAACTTACCTGAGAAGGCACGGGCCTCATCTGTGGGCACGGCCCGCAGGTGTCGCAGGTCACTCTTGTTGCCCACCAGCATGATGACGATGTTGTTGTCGGCGTGGTCCCTTAGCTCCTTGAGCCAGCGCTCCACGTTCTCGTAGGTCAGGTGCTTGGCGATGTCATACACCAGCAGGGCCCCCACCGCCCCTCGGTAGTACCTGGAGGAGACAAAACCACCCTCGCATGCATGGGAGATTATTGACAATGAGTCAAATGTACTCAGCGTTTTTCTTAAGAGTTGATATGATATCATTTTTAAAGAGCAGACTGAGGAAATATCTTCATTAAAGGGGACATGTTATGCCACCAGGTGTGAGTGTGATTAGCCATTGTAAGCCGTTTCACAATTGTCACGTGACCGTCTGGTGACATCACAAGTGGGAATGTCCGCCTCGATGTATGATTACTAGATCAGTCTACCAGCCTACCCAGTGGACTGTACCGGCAGGTAAACTGATCTAGTCAGCATACATCTAGGTGGACATTCCCATTTGTGATGTCACTAGACAGTAGTCACGTGGCAATTGTGAAACGGCTTGTATTTCAGACTAGGGTGAACAATAAGATGAGAGATAAGATAAGATAAGATAGAACTTTATTTATCCCTAAGGAAATATATGTGTAAAGTAGAATAGCAATGTGAGTGAGATGTTTTACTTCTCTGCATCTGCAAACAAGAAAGTCACATCTACAACACATCTCCAACAGATTGTATGTTTTAATGTTTTGTAACACACAAAGCTCACACCAACTCACGCTGATGTGATGGCTCTGTAGCGCTCCTGGCCCGCCGTGTCCCAGATCTGGGCCTTGATCATCTTGCCGTCCACCTGCAGGCTGCGGGTGGCAAACTCCACACCGATGGTGCTCTTGCTCTCCAGGTTGAACTCATTCCTCGTGAAGCGGGACAGCAGGTTGCTCTTCCCCACTCCAGAGTCACCGATCAGCACAACTAGAGGAGCCAAACACAAAACGTTGATCAACATAAGAGTTTCCCATCACCGTATGATAAATAATATAGTTGGTAATGTTCAGTCCATTTAACACAGTGAGGCACAGGCAGCATATCATTGCAGTTAGTAGGGTTGATTAGTGTCAAATGTTGATGATACAACCCCCTTATATAGGATTACGTTCCACACGTACACAGCCTAAAACAACCATAGCCTGGAGGTTGGTATTGTCACTTTCTTTGATTAATTGAAGGTAATGTAAGACGTTTAGATATCCAAAATGGCTTTAACAATATCCACACATTAACCTGTGTGGTTCCATAAAGGACTATTAAAGTCAGCGTACTGGTATCCATGTCTCAAAGACGTTAGATTGCTCTTGTAATCTTCAACATGCATGCTTGTTTTAGCTCTTTAAACTCATAAACGATCTGTACACATTGTAGATGATTATTTAATAATGACCAAGAAACGAGGTATGATAGCTTCACATCACGGTGTACATAGCTAGCAGCAAGCTAGTGCAAAGCTAGCTATCAACTCGTCGTCATAATGCTCACATACCTTTGAACAAGAAGTCATATTCATCGTCTCTGTTCCCCATGGCTTGTAGTGGTTTATTGTCTAAACTAGCGGCGACGGGTTACGACACACGACACCTTTTTTACTGAATAGAAAATGAGGTTAAGGCCACAAAACAATGGGTTGGAGTGATAACAACACGGGATGCTACTAGCGGGGCGTGGCTTCCTGGGGAGTGGGTGGGGCTTCCTGGAGAGTGGGCGGGGATTCTTGGGGAGTGGGGCGGGGTTCGGGACAGACTGGGTGGTGTCCGTAAACAAAATAAGATAGGTTGATGGTTCAAATCTTGCTTTATATTATGATTTATATTATGATTTATATTATATTATATTATTGATATTATTAATATTATATTATTAATATTATATTATTGATATTATCTATTATCTATTATTATTATTATTATTATTATTATTATTATTATTATTATTATTATTATTTATATTATATTGTATTATTTTTATTATTCTACTGTTTATTTCTCTATTGTTTTATTCTATTGCTATGCAACCTGGCACAAGAATTTCCTTCGGGATCTTATTTTTATTGTATCCCCATACCACCCACCACCACCAGGATGTTGAATCAGGCTGAATGTGCTTCGGAATGCCGCAGAGATGAAGTCCCCTAAAGTCCCCTTAAACATCTACATCTTTATGCAAATGAATTCATGTTGTTGTGAAATATTGTACATGTGTAAAAGAAATGTAGCCATATAGTTCAGAGGTGGAAAGGGTACTAAAATATTAAGTAAGTAAAAGTACTATTACTTTGATGAAATTGTACTTATCCATCCATCCATCCATCCATTTTCATCCGCTTATCCGGGGTCAGGTCGCGGTGGCAGCCGGCTAAGCAGGGCCCCCCAGGCTTCCTTCTCCCCAGCCACACTCTCTAGGCCAGACGAGATATATAATCCCTCCAGCAAGTTCTGGGTCTGCCCCGGGGTCTCCTCCCAGTTGGACATGCCCGGAAAACCTCCAAAGGGAGGCGCCCGGGGGGCATCCCAATCAGATGCCCGAACCACCCCGGTTTCCCTTGTCTGGGCTAGGTGACTGTTCTTTTCGGGAATCTTTTCATGGGGTCTTTGAATCGCTCTTAGTCTGGCCCCTCCCCTGAGACCACTTTGCCTTGGGAGACCCTACCAGGGGCTAATGCCCCGGACAACACAGCTCCCAGGGTCACGGCGGCACCCAAACCCCCCCACCACGATAAGGTGGCGATTCTTTGGGGGGGTTGTACTTAAGTACTTAATTGTACTTAAGTACAAGTAAAATTACCAGTCTAAAAATGTACTCAAGTAAAAGTAAAAAGTAGTTTAATAATAATAATAATAATACATAGGACTTATATAGCGCTTTTTAAAGGTACTCAAAGACGCTTTACAATGAACAATAAACATATGACATACGTACACAGATACGGAATACAGAATACAGAATACAGAAACAAAAACAAATATAGAGGTTGCAGAGTGAAAGAGAATGGTGGAGGTGGAGGTCAGATACTGTAGGCTTTCTTTAAAAGGTGGGTTTTGAGTTGTTTTTTTAAAAGAAGTGAGTGTGTCAGAGTTTCGGATGTTAGGAGGCAGGGAATTCCAGAGGGTTGGGGCAGCGACGGCAAAGGCTCTGTCCCCCAAGGTGCGGTACTTGGTCTTGGTGATGGGGGTGAGAAGGTTGGCATCGGCAGATCGAAGGTGGCGAGTGGGGGAGTGGCGATGGAGGAGATCTGTCAGGTATGAGGGGGCGAGAGTATTGAGAGCTTTGTAGGTGATGAGGTGGATCTTGAAATGGATTCAGTGCTGTATTGGAAGCCAGTGAAGGTGTTGGAGGATGGGTGTGATGTGTTCTCTGGAGCGGGAGTGGCTGAGTAACAGGGCAGCTGAGTTTTGAACATATTGCAATATTGTAAACCATAAAGAATGCTGTTGCGTTTATTATTATTATTATTATTATTATTATTATTATTATTATTATTATTATATTATTATAAGGGAGGACCATTAAAATCTTTGGACTTTTGGCCAAAATATATTTTTTCTTCCAATCCTTTCCTAAATGTAACCATGTCTCACCCCAAGTGTGCCAAAGCTGGACTGTAAGTTTGGAATCCATCGGATACATTTGACAGGAGTAATGGAAGAAACATGACAGAAATTGTAAGAAAAAAGTGATAAGGGGGGACCATTACAATCTTTGGACTTTTGGCCAAAAATATTTTCTCTTCCAATCCTTTCCTAATGTAACCATGTCTCACCCCAAGTGTGCCAAAGCTGGACTGTAAGTTTGGAATCCATCGGATACATTTGACAGGAGTAATGGAAGAAACATGACAGAAATTGTAAGAAAAAAGTGATAAGCTTGTTTAAAATGTACTTTAAGTAAAGGTTACTTACTTTTACTTTTTTAACAAAGGGAAGGGGGTCTCTCCTGTGTATTGCAAAAGGACAAGGGGATATAAATCTCCAACTCGTTTTTAATCAAAGGAAAATCATTACAAATTAAAGTGCAATAACAAAATATTAAATGTCGACACATGACATTTAAGACCAGGTATAATGTGTCATTATAATTAAACAGTTACTCGTCATGTGTATCACGGGTGTGATAGTCCTACGGCCAGCATGCGTAGGAAGCCTTTTGATTGGTCGAACGGTCGGACCGCAAAAAGTGATTGACCCCGTGTAACCCCGCCCACGAGAAGTCTCCGCTCTGCAGCTGCAACACATATACGCATTTTGATTGGTCGGACCAGCAAAACGTGATGGACCGTAACCCCGCCCATGACCCTAGCCCTGCCCACGAGAAGTGGCCGGTCCGCAGCTCCAACCAACCACCAATGGACCTTTCCACACTGTCAGTCACGCGGAGAATAATAACCAATAAGATTGCCTGATTTCTCAAGACCACGCCCCTTGCAATAGAGCCACCATGATGTCCCACAAACAAAGCTTGTCCCGCGTTGCTGTGTTCATAGATTAGACTACAGCTACATTTAGTTAGAACAACATGGTTCTTAGATGCGCTTGGGGAACATGCTACATTTAGTTAGAACAACATGGTTCTTGGATGCACTTGGGGAACGTGCAATAATGACCAGAGATATCCAGAGAGATTACAGGGAGCGCGTTTCATCGAGATTTGGAGTATCCATGCAGTCTGCAGGACTTGTTTTTAATACATGGATAGAGCTTATGTATTTTAAATGTGGTGGCCTCTACGAGGCCAACTACATATGGCCTCATAGAAACATGCCTGAAAACTTTAGAAAATAATGTTCTTCTACTTTAGTCATTATTGATGGTACAGAATAGAAGACCCAGGTGCCATCTGCACTGGCTTTACAGAGTCAGCTTTATAGTGACTATAAGTCAAGCACAACCCTCAAAGCATTGATTGGATGTGATCTAAGTGGTTCTGTCATTTTTGTGTCCGAGTTATTTACAGGTGCTGTATCTGATAAGGCAATTACTGAACGCAGTGGTTTTTATGATGTACTTAAAACATTGAAAGTTCACAAGTGCAACAATGAAATGGTTGATAGTGACTCCACACATCAATTTACAGCAGCGCCGACACAAAAAGCTACAAAGCTCGCTAATTAGTTAAAATTCAAAGGTTTATTTGTCACCTATTTCAGTGTACAGGTACATTGAGCAGTGAAATGTTTTTTTCGCCAGGACCAGATTGCTACCGCGCCATCGTGTGATTAGCATAGCTAGGTGATTAGCCCATTGTAGCTAGTAGTTAGCAGATCTTAGGCTTATTTTTAGGGATGCACCGATACGATACCAGTATTCGGTATCGGTCCGATACTGTGCTCATGTACTCGTACTCGTACTCGTTAAACTACTCCGATACAACCGCACCGATACCACTTTGGCAACGCAACGTCAACCTTGTAATATTCTTAGCCAAGGAATATTGAAATAAAGAGATGCGACCGAGTTGTCGTTTATGGATGTTTAATAGCAACTGCGCATGGTACCGAGCATGGGCGTAGAATTTAGTGGGGACACTGGGGACATGTCCCCACCAATTAACGGAGCACCCCCCCATCAGAACCGCGAATTAACGGAGCACCCCCCCCCCATCAGAACCGCGAATTAACGGAGCACCCCCCCCCCCAGACAAAAAATAACATGTCTAATGGTTTTATTAAGTACTCGTATCGGTATTCGGTATCGGCAAGTACCCAAATGTAAGTACTTGTACTTGTACTCGGTCTGAAAAAAAGTGGTATCGGTGCATCCCTACTTATTTTCATTGTAAACACATCACTAACGTACTCATGTCCTGACGAATTTCAATGTGGAGTTTATGTCTTCCGCATAGATCGCCAACACTTACCATCAAGTTTTATGTTGTCGTCTGCTCCGTCCGAAATCCGAAGGTCATGGATATATCCTTGTGTACAATAGTTCAGGCCTTTCTGTAGAACTCTCTTAGATAAAGTAGCGGCATTTGACAAATAACATACAGTGATATTGTCAGGAATCCTTGAGAGAGAATCATCAGCAGGGGGGCGTTGTTCAGTGGACATTACTAACATGCTGCAGAGCTGTGGGAAAGCTTGGGGGACATAGCAACAGTAAGCTAGGGGGGGCGGGCTTGCCCGCTTGGAAGAAGGGAATGGCTCCCTATTCATTACGTTTCCAATTTAAAGAGCTTTTATTGGCTATGGGGAACGTACATTGTGCCCAAAGCGAGGTGGGTAATAAAACAAAACAAAACCAAATGTAATTTAGCAATTGGTCGATTTACAATTGGTACAATACCCATATATTTTGGACTTGTACATTTGTTAGTTTATTTTGTAGTATTCTGTTTGACTTTCTCTATTGTTTTTATTGTACTGTATTGCTATGCAACCCTGGCACAAGAATTTCCTTCGGGATTAATAAAGTTCTATCTTATCTTGCAGATATTCTATAACAAAGAAATGTGCAAACAAAGCTCCAATATTGCAATCAAATGTATAAATATGAGTATCTAAAATATACGTATAAAGAACTAGTAAGTAAGACAACTTAAAAAAACGGGGTTAGAAAATAAAAATACAAAAATACTAAAATAAAATAATACACAAATAAAAAATGGGGGAAGAGTGGGGATTGACAGGTGATTGACAGTCTTTATGGAGGTTGTATTCCGTTTACATGTTGGTTGTTCGTTAAGTTACATACAAAGTATGTATCTTTGATGTCTTGGTATCGGTGGCAGGCTGTTAGAAAGTGTAGCTCGGTTTCCACCTCACGTTCCATCAACACACACACACACACACACACACACACACACACACTCTTAAAAACTCAAATTCCCAGCATCCTCTCTGGCCTCGGCGTCGTGAATATTTATAATCGACGTGTTTTTCCGCCGCCATTTCAGCTTGTGGCAAGGACGTCGCGTCGCAGTCGTTTCGAGCGGGGATCATCGTTTTGGAATTCTTTGGATTTTTTTTATATATATACTTCGTTTAACGAGGAAAAGATTTAAAGTGCGTATTAACATGTCGACTGAAAAGGCCGAAGCCGTCGCGGAGAAGCCAGGCCCGCCGCCGCCACCGCAGCAGCAGCAGCAGCAGCAGCAGCAGCAGCCATTGCAGGGGTAAAGCCCGCCGTCCGCTCCCATTGATTCATCCAGGGTTCCTTTGTTAGCACCTCCTAGCTTCCGAATAGCGGGTCCGCGAGTCCGTGTAGCGACACCGTTTATACGGATACCGTTGTAATTAGTAAAAACATCGCGTATTTTGTGTTTTCATGAAGCGTACACATGTGTTTGTGGGGTTTTCTTGTGATCATCATTCATGGCCCAGAAGAAGAAGCAGAAGCATTGGTCCAGGGAACACTGCCTCAATGCTTGGGCACGGCGAAATTAAACCTCCTGAGACCCAAGGGAGAAAAAAGTGTTTTCCAATTTTTTACATTTTTGGTTGATTTCACGCCTCCTTTAGTAGAGTTAAAACAACGACGCACAATTTAGAATTTTTAGCTAAATATTTTTATTTTAGATTTTACAGCATGTCCTCTGTTGTGGACAACAAGACGATGTTACTGCAAAATACACTTCTCCATCGAAATCTAAAAGACCAATCAATAAGCACAGATGATCAATGACAGACGTTAACACAAGAATGTGCAGTATTTAAGGCCAGAGAATCAAGAATGTAGTTAACTTCTGAACAGCCATTTTGTCTCAACAGGAAGAGGATGTTTTCCTCATCCCATGATCTCATGGGATGAGGTCCACCAGGACTTCATAATTACTCTAATGAGACAAAATACTGATGTCCACTACAGAGGACACACATGAATAGGCTGGCTGGGTCTCAGGATTTAATAATAATAATAAAAATCAATAATCAGAAATAATCACCGCATGAGAACCACACAACGTAAATGTAAAAATGTGAAAGGCCGAGCACACAATAACCACATTGTTTTGCATTTATTACACTTTTTTCCCCTCCCTCCCTTTCCCCCCTCCTCCAGAGAAGTGAACGGTAAACCCAAGCATGAGTCCTCCGGGCCCAGCAGGAAGGAGAGGCCCCAGAAGAGAGGCGGCGGAGGCGGTCGATTCGAGCCCTACGGGAACGTAAACAAGCGATACCGGGTGTTTGTCAGCAACATCCCGTACGATGTGAAATGGCAGGCACTCAAAGACCTGATGAAAGAGAAAGGTAGAGTCCCCCCGGCTATGGATGTGATGAAATGATGAGCCTGTTGTTGTCCACCCCCCACCCCCACCTCCATTGCTATGTATGGCAAAGGATGCAGCTTCAATGGTCATTTTGTTGACCACTAGACGTGACAAAGGCGTCAAGGTTTTCATCGGCTTTTTTTTGTAAGGGTGCAGTTGACAGAAATAGGATTTTCCCAAGCTTCACATATTCCTCCTTTTTTTTGGGACGTGGATTTTGACCGAGCTTGCAGATGCAAAGCCCACTGGGTTTCTTTTGAAGAGAGGAAGTCGTACCTTTTGTAAAGTGGTGTCCATGTGGGAGGTCAATGGTTTTGGAGTCATGGACATGAGGGTGTCCCAGGGACGAAGACTCATTATTGATAGAATTCATCCCCAGAACCAAGGAAATCATTTGCCCAGAGGTGCAGTTTGGAAGCACATGGTACACCCAATTGTTGCGCTACGCCCACTGGTGACTGTTGCCATTTTCTAAATTGTGTTGCTGCATTTTAGCATGGCACAGTCAACACATCTTTAGGTTGAAATATAGATTTTTAAAATTGTACAATCCATTTGGCACATTTTTGTTCCTCAGGTATCTGGCTCTGGAAAGCCATAGGTGTATTAACTGCAATGCAAAATGTATACATCTGCTTTGAAGTATGCAGAAGCATGTGTTTTTTAAGAGGTCACCAAACGTCCTTTCGGTGGAGTATGTTGTGGTTGTACAACTGACTGTGCAGTTAAATTGCATTTTCTTTTTTAGGTTTGACGTTGACACAGCCAGTGTTTTCTCAGCAGATCTCCATGTTGTGCCCATAACAGATGTGCGTTGGGGATTTCTTGGGGTACAGGTCTACAAAACGAAGCAGCTTCTTGCGTCCTGTCCTTGTCTGTAGAGGTTTGGTCTGTGACGTTAGTTCATTGAACATTTCTGCTACTAGCAGGATACAGCCATCCACTACAACAAACATGTCTCGTTGAATTTTGTGCATATGTCCATTTAGGGCGGAGATGTTGGTCTGATATCGCATATTTCTGTTTCCCCTTATATTGTTTAGCCAGTTGGTAGATTGTCTTTCAATAGTTAATCGACAGGAAATGAAGATCTACAGGTGCATCGACAGACATAGTTTAAACGTGGTGGTTATGTAATGAGCCAGACAGTTTGAGCTTTAAACTGAAATTGGGACATGTATGCAATGCGGCTTTCGATGGCAGCTTAACCATTTCCAGTGGCCGACTGCCGCTACTCAAAACTCCAGTTGTCCTCAATTACTTCCGATGGTTATATGAACAAGGACGGGCTAAGAATTTGTTCACATATTTTTCACAAACTTGTCCTGTGAGATTCAAGCTTGCTTTTTGTAGACCTGTACCGGATTGTGTTGCTGCGGGCGCCAAGGTGCGTGGGGGCGAGGCTCAGGACTGTCCCGTCTGAGCCCACGGTCATCGGCCGACTTCTGTGTCTGCTCTAAACCCCCATTGTTCTCTCGGCTTCTCTCCCTTTGGTGTGTGTCGTCTCTGGAATCTGATTTGTAGTGGGTGAGGTAACGTACGTGGAACACTTAATGGACGCAGAAGGAAAATCAAGGGTAAGTGAAAACACATGAATAAAAAACCAACAACATTGAATAACGATAGCTAGACAGACCGGCCGTCGTCTTGGGTTTATTTGTAATTGTTGGGGGAGTTGTGACTCTGGCCGCCTGAGGGGGGACGTGTCTCCGACGGTGACTCTCAGGGGGAGTGGATTCGGTGTCGTCCGGGGCACCCACGTGAAGGCCCTCTGGGGGGATGCTGGCTTTTTAAACAGGAGCTCGGGTTTCTCGGTAGCCAATCTCGTGGGATTGCCACAGCCAACAATGTCGGCTTTTTTGTTGTTAGATTACGAAACGAGTGTCGGGGGTTGGGGTTCGTTCCACAAGCGGTTGTAACAGGGTCGTTACTCGTAACTCAATCTGTAGAATTGCATAGTTGTTTATACTGGAAAATCTGTCTGTGGATATTGGAAAATCACTTTGAAGGCGGTTTATAATTGGCCACTGACACTGGTATTGTTTGTGTGTTTAATTCTAGTTGTGAGAAATGTCTTATGATCTGTGTATCTTGTGTATGAATGTGAAACCAAGGCCTGTCCAGTAAGTTATTTTTGTGTGTGATGCCTCACATGTTGTATGTGCATGATATTTACATGTGATTAATTCTGTCTGCCAATTAAAGTGCTGAAAGCATGTCTGGGTAACCACGGTTTTGCTAACTTGAATGTTCTTTCCCCACTTCCATGGCTTGCTTGGCTGTCTTCTATCAACAAAGGGTTGCGCGTAAGTAGTCCCGTCTACTTCCCCGGCATCAATGAGACTGCCCTTCATATTGCTGAACCACCACCAACAACAAGTGTGGTGACATAAAACCAGATGCACAGTCGTGAGTCATTGCTTTTGTTTTCAGTGTTGTTGAGTTTAGGACTGAGGAGCTAATGAAGAAAGCTGTGGAGAAAGTCAACAAACACATCCTCAACGGCCGTCCCCTCAAAGTCAAAGAGGTAGAGCACACATGACTCATCGATGTCGCAGTGCAGCCACTCGGTGCCCCATCATGGATTCCGCCCCATTTTTGCTGACTTTGCTAATCAAAACGTGCTTCGTATTTTCTGCCCAGGATCCCGATGGCGTGATCGCTCAGAGGGAGGCCCACAAGGCCCAGGGTGGCGGAGGAGGCCACGGGCCCGGGGGCCACGGAGGCATGGGCGGGATGGAGCGGATGGACCGCATGGACCGCATGGATCGCATGGGCGGGATGAACATGGACCGCATGGGAGGCATGAACATGGACCGCATGGACCGGATGGGCGGCATGAACATGGACCGGATGGGTGGAATGGAGCGCATGGGCGGCATGGATCGGATGGGCGGCATGGACCGCATGGATCGGATGGGTGGCATGGATCGCATGGGCGGCATGGACCGCATGGGCGGCATGGAGCGGATGAACATGGACCGCATGGGGCCTGGCCCCGGTGGTCCCCCTGTGGTGAACATCCCACCCAGCCTGATGAACAACCCCAACATCCCCAACGAGATCATCCACGGTCTGCAGGCCGGCAAGATCGGCAGCACTGTGTTTGTGGCTAATGTAAGCAGCACCCATATTGTTTTGAGTATTAATGTGTACTTGACACAAAACTTCATTTTAATTTCTCTGATAATTGTGAACCAACTCCAGTATAGTCTCTTCACCAAGTGTTGCTTGTTCCTTTTTGCAGCTGGATTACAAGGTGGGCTGGAAGAAACTGAAGGAGGTGTTCGGCATGGCGGGGGTGGTGGTCAGGACGGACATTCTGGAGGACAAGGACGGGAAGAGCCGAGGCATGGGCACCGTGACCTTTGACATGCCCATCGAAGCGGTCCAGGCTGTCTGTATCCTTTTTCAAATGTAGCGCAATGAGTTTATTTTGACTTGTGTGCATTTAAATGTTTCACAGAATGTTTAAATATAGAGTGATGGTAGTCCTACAATTTTCCTCAACTATGCTCAGCTATGTTCAATGGCCAGTTGCTGTTCAATCGGGTCATGCACGTCAAACTGGTAAGTAATGCACTATATTAACAAAACAAGATTTGCTTTCCAATGCTTTTGAAAGTTCGTCATAATATTCTTGTTTCTAAATATTCATTTGAATTTCTTCTTTTAAGGATGAGAAATCTCTGCCCAAAGGAGACTTTGGACCACCCGAGAGACCAGCGGCTCTTCCCCGTAAGTGAAATGCGACATCTTTTTTTAAATGCATACAAATGGCAGATTAAGTGTTTCCATAATAAATGTGTTTGCCTTTAAGTTGACTTTACCACGTTCCATCTCTGCCCAGGTGGTCTGAGTGGTATTGGTCTCGGCCTGGGCCCGGGCGGCCAGCCCATTGATGCTACCCAGCTCAACAGAGGAGAAGGCAGGGGAGCAGGCATGGGCAACATGGGCCCTGGAGGTAATTATTAGGGTTTTGGAAAAGAATAGCATTCATTGTCAACAAATAGAAGTTGCTAACATCTTCGGTTAATCCTTGGTTTTTAGGAATGGAAGGGATGAACTTTGGTGGAATGGGAGGTCGAGGAGGTATGTATGCTAATTTGTTGTTGACAAACACCAAACATGCTGTTCTCGGGAGTGTGTGTGTGCTCAATGGGTCTTTCTCTTTCTCTAGGCATGGACAACTTTGGAGGTAATGGTGATGGAGGAGGAGGAGGAGGAGGAGGAGGAGGAAACAACATGGATCGTTTTGGACCCTCTGGCATGGGGAGAATGAACGGTAAGGACACGTTGAATATTTTGGTGCTGACGTGGAGCGGCTTCATGTTTTGTTTTTATCCGGTCTCTTCTCATGGTTTAATCTCTTGTCTTGTCAGAGATGGACCGCGGGCTTGCCAGTGCTTTCGACAGGGAGTTTGGTCGAAATGAAATGGGCATGTCACGCAACAGTTTTGGAGACTCTTTTGAGAGAGGAGTGGGTTAGTATGTTTTTCCAGATTTCACGAGTGGAGTGACATGATGGACATAATTGTTTTATTTGGCTCTGGGTACCAATGATTCAAAATTCTCCCTTCAAACCATCTGGCAGGGAACTCCCTTGGAGGCGACCGCATGAATTCCGGAATAGAGCGCCTGGGAACCGGCATAGACCGTCTGGCAGGAATGGACCGCCTCGGGATGGACAGGATGGACCGCGGGTCTGACCTGGACAGGCTGGGTACTGGCTTCGACCGCACGGGCTCAGGGATGGACCGGCTGGGGCCCAGTATGGACAGGCTGGGTTCTGGCCTGGACCGTATGAGCTCCAGCATGGATCGCCTGGGCCCAGCCGGGTTCGACCGCCTAGGCCCGTCCAGCTTGGACCGCATCAGCACCAGCCTGGACTTCAGCTCCCCGATGACCATGGATCGCATGGGCAACACTGGGCTCGACAGAATGGGTCAGAACAACTTTGACCGCATGGGAGCCTCTGGGGGTCTCGACCGCTTCCCCACCGGCGGCCTCGACCGCATCGGGTCCAACATGGACCGCATGGGGGCTGGCAATGTCGGCGGGCAGTTTGACCGTCCCGCCGACATGGATCGTGGCAACTTCGGCGGAAACCCCTTCGTTGGCGCCGGACCTGGCGGACCTGGAGCTGGAGGTGTCAACGCCAGGAAGGGCTGCCAGATCTTTGTCAGAAATGTGAGTGATCTGGAATGTAAATGTGTATTCTTTGGATCTTATAATGTTCAAAATTGTATGTAATTGGACTGACCTGAGGGGATTTTTGTCTTACAGCTGCCCTTCGATTTCACTTGGAAGATGCTGAAGGATACCTTCAACACATGTGGTAAGAGCATCAAATATCACTGAAGCCATTTTGCCTCAAATGTACCACAAAAAGACAACGGCCGGTTGTAATTTGGCCTAGAATTGTTCCTGTACTGTAAATTAACATGATCTCCTTAACTTGTGCAGGCATGGTGCAATATGCTGACATCAAGATGGAGAATGGGAAGTCAAAGGGCTGCGGCGTGGTTCGCTTTGACAACCCCGAGACGGCCGAGCGCGCCTGCCGAAGCATGAACGGATACCGCCTCAATGGCAGAGAAATCGATGTTAGGATCGATAGAAACGCATAAGAGCACTGGTCCCTCAAACTGCATATGTTGTCCTGATTCTGTACAACCAACCTGTCATAATTGACGTTTCCACACATTACCTTGGTGTATTAGTTGCTGTTTTAGTTATTTCTCTTTTGAGTGACCAAATTATAATTTTGTCTTTTTTTTAACCTGTCAAGGCCTTTGGTGTTTTGATAAATAAATCTTAACATTTGGAACTTCTTGTGTTTTCTTTCCTTTTCTTCCTGTACACCATTTTGCATGACTGTGTATACTTCAGCTACTACTTTGTGTCAAGTTGGATTCATAACCAAAAGGCTGTGAACTTGGCACGGCTACTTTATAACGTCACTGCGATGGCTTAATTTAAATAAAATTGTGAACTTTAGTATTCCTCATACGGCCTCATACATTTTAAAGGCTTCCCTTAGTTATTGCAAGTCATCCATGCAACGCTTATTACATAAGTTTCGTTATGTAATATTGCATGCAGCACTTTTTATCAGAATGCTCAAGCTCCTCCCACCGCAGTGCTTCAAGCTCCTCCCACCGGAGTGCTTCAAGCTCCTCCCAACCGAGGCGTCGGAAGGTCAACACCGGAAAAGGTCATAGGCAACGCAAGCAAGATGGCGGCCTCCTTGTGTCAGTGTTACCAGGTTGGTTCAATAAACGCTTCTTAGTGCACACGTTGTACAGCCGCACATGTACGTGTATATTAAATCCAACAATTATAGCAAGATCACTTTTATTTTTAAATGTATTTAATTGCAAGGCTGTTGACGAACTGACCGTGCGGCAGTCCGATGAAGCCGGCGTTTGGCCGCATGATTGACCCAACATATTTAAGACCAGTCTTATACTTGAGCTTATTATTATTATTATTATTATTATTGTTATTATTGATATTAGGATTATTAATGTTATTGTAGTTATTGCTATTCTTATTATTTATATTATTATGATTATTGTTATAGTTATTAGGGTGCCTTTGCAATGCAAAGCACACTATTATTGCTATTATTCTTATTGATATTATTATTATTGTTATTATAGTTATTGCTATTATTCTTATTGCTATTATTATGATTATGATTATGATTGTTATTATAGTTATTGCTATTATGATTATTGTTATTGTTATTATAGTTGCTATATTCTTATTGATATTATTAGTATTATTAGTATTATTATTCTAGTTATTGCTATTAGTCTTATTGTTATTATTATTATTATTATTATTGTGTTTTCCTTGTGTTCTAGATATGTGTAAGGCGGGGTGTCCTGGCACGCAGCCCTTCTTACCTGCTCTTGCACAGCAGTAGACCTCATATCTACACAACATGGGGGTCCCTCTCCAGCCCCTCTCAGGTAGCCCTCACTCTCCCTCTCTACCACCCACCTCTGCACCATGACAGCAAGATCCTCATCCCCAACAACCTGATTAACTATTATGTTCATATAATATGTTAATATAACATATTATAATAAGGGAACAGGGCAATCCACACAGTCTACCAGTAGGCTTTCTTGAGCAAGAAGCCATACCTCCTGAGTAACACCGTAACTGAAAATACACTAATAAATAAAGAATAACCAAAAAATTGTATATTCATCCCCAGGTCAGGCACTCGTCCGAAGGTGGGGGCCGCAAAGGCTTCCTGGGCGGGTTCCTGGACAACCTGAAGCAGGAGTTCAGCAAGAACAAGGAGATGACGGAAAACATCAAGAAGTTCCGTGACGAGGCCAAGAAACTAGAAGAGTCTGACGCACTGCAGCAGGCGCGCAAGAAATATGTTAGTGTTTGGCGACGTTTTACACATGTTGCGTTCACTAAACTGTGTTCTGATTGTGTCTGATTGTGTTCATTCGTGGGTTCTAGAAGAGGTTGTTTAGGGATGTTCCTCCTTGTCTGTCCCTCAGAAAACTATCGAATCTGAAACGGCAAAGACTTCTGAAGTCCTCAGGAAGAAGCTGGGGAACATCTCAGAGTCAGTCAAAGAGGTACGTGTCAATAGAAATCCAATATACCTTTGATCTTTCTCCTCCATCTCTGCAACTGATTTGGCTCTCCTCTATTCGAAACAAATGGTCGATGAACATATCCCAGAAGTGTGTGTGTTTGTGTATGGCCAGGGGCTGGAGGAGGTGAGTCGTACAGACATAGGGAAGATCATCAAGGAGGGCGTGGAGGAAGCGGCCAAGACGGCCAAAAGCTCAGCAGAAACGGTGTCCAAAAGCGGGGAGAAGTTTGGAAAGACCAGCGCCTTCAAAGCAATATCACAGGTACACAGTGGCTCATTGTATGGACTAGTACATTAGTGTAATAGTATATTCATTATACAATTTAGCTTTTAAAGAAGAAGTATGGCTTTGTTTGAAAACTTCATTTAAGACGCTTTTTTATTTCTTGTGATCGCATTTAAAAAAAAAATCCTGCGCAAAATGTGGTTACCTGGTCACAGATATCCTGTGCACCCTCATTCAGGAATTCATTCATTCATAAAGAAGGCTAAAGAAGGCGGCACAGTAATACATTTAATCTATATCACGATTACTGGGCAGATACGATTTTAGTAGCTAAATCTAGAACATTTGAAAAAGGACACCATTCAGTACTGCTGATGTGTTTACCTGCGTGCTGCCAGGGCATGGAGAGTGTGAAGAAGGAGATTGATGACCTGGGCCACACCGGACCCTACCGCCGCCCCTCCAGACTCAGGAAGAGGACAGAGTTGTCCTTCAAGGGCGCTGCGGCCGAGGGCAAGGTCTTCGAAGCCAACGAGTAGGTGATCCACTGCTTGGACCACACCCTGTGTGTCTTAATCGCTTAACATGACCCTTTTTTATTATGATGTCATGACAAAAGTTGTCCTGATAAGGAAATGGGGGCGTGTTGATCACAAGGTGATTTGCTTTTGTCATGGTTTGTCTTGGTAATATACACATTGTCATCGGAACGGCTCGTATATCATGGCCTAAATCTCCACGTGGCGCTATTGGTGTGTATCCTTCCTGAAAGATCAATATTTGAACTCGAATTAATGAATGACCACGCTGTGCTTTTCCCTTGAGATACTGGATGTATTGAGTCCCATTCAGTTGCAGGCAAGGTCTAGTCACCTTTCTCACAGTCACACACAGCACAGCACCCACCCGGTGGTATAAGTGTTGATATTGGAATCTTTTGGTCATTAAATGGTATTTTAGCAAATCGCTTTTCCAGACACTTTCTGATCATTATACTGTGTCCGTTTGTGTCGTGTGTGTGTGTGTGTGTCATAGGGAAGCTATGGGCGTGGTTCTCCACAAGGACTCCAAGTGGTCCCAGCAGTGGAAAGAATTCAAGGACAACAACGTGGTCTTCAACAGTGAGTGAGGATTAAGTAATACTTCTTCTTACTGTTGTAACATGGTAACTGTGTGTTAAATGTGCGTATCTATGCATTTACCTGAAAGATGTGCATGTAAATAGTTTTCATGGTGGTGTCCATGAATGAATACACACTCAAAGTTGTGTGTTATACATGTAACACCATAGTCATATATATAAATATAGTGTTCTACTATAGAAGAACAAAAACGCATGATGATGCTGTAGGTGTCACCAGAGCCCTACTGGAATCACTGATCACACCAAAACCTCTCAGAACCTGCACCACATATCAGCATAGTGCACCTCACACACACATACACAGTAACCGCTGCTGGAAACAAACAAACTCCTCGGGGGGAAAACACTGAAATACATGCACACACAAACATGTGTAGTTGCTAATGTCCTGCATTAAGGCTTGCTCAGTAAAAGCCATCTAAATGAACCTCGCCTCAACTCACAATTTCATATTGAAAGGGCAGAAACAGAGTTCCAAATCACTGTGTTCTACACGATGTAAGTTTGTCATTACGCGAATGTCTCATTCCGCTGTCAGAATCTCCCCAGCTTGGGCATTATTAATGAATAACATGTCATTTAAAATGCATACGCATGCATATACAGTATGTACACACACACACTCCCAACAAGGTTGGGAGCAGAATCCGACAGGCAGGGGAGTAGGCAGAGAAAGTGGCAGTATTTAGAATGACCTCATCGCTATATGCTTCAGCTATTAGTGAGTCAACCTCATCAGTGTCGCTATTATGCACAGGAGCAGGGCGAGCGTTTTCGCATTAGCTAAGGAAGTGACGAAGAAAGAAAAAAGGAAAAAAAAAGACCCCTATAATTTTTAGGACATTGCGCTAAGTCAACAGATTTAAAAGCTGTATTGCTGTTCCGGCGGTATCAGCACTTTTCCCACGCTAAAGACATACATTACGAATTGTGTGTGTGTGTGTGTGTGTGTGCGTGATGAGTGTGTATTGTAATTCCAGTGGCGTGTGTCAGGATGCAGTTGTTGTTCATTCATCATCCCATGAATAGAGTGCAACATGGTTTTGCTGAGTCTCATTTGGACTCTCTCTCCCGACCCCCCCCATCATCACTCCTCCCTCATTTCACCCCTCCCCCCCCTCCCCTGTCTCCCGTCTCTCATCCCTCTTTCTCTCCCAGGGTTTTTTGAGATGAAGATGAAGTACGATGAGAGCGACAACGTCCTCGTTCGGGCATCCCGCACAGTCACAGACAAGATCACTGACATCATAGGTAGGTAACCAGGGAAACCCCCCTCCCCTCCCCCCATTCCTTGGTGTTTATCTCCTTAATGTGTAAACACACACACACACACACACCCGCCTTTCTTGACCACTTTGTGTGTTTCTGTCCGATTTGACCCTCCCACCTGCCGACCGACCGACCAATCAGGCGGACTCTTCTCGAAGACGGAGATGTCGGAGGTGTTCACGGAGATTCTCAAAATGGACCCCACCTTCGAGGTGGATGCCTTCATGAGGCAGTGTGAGCGAGACATCATCCCAAACATCCTGGAGGTGTGTTCCTGCCCTCTCTCTCTCCCTCTCAGCCAATCAGTCGATAGAGTTTTTGGCGGGAAACTGTTGTTGTTGTTGTTAGGGCCTCCATGACCCTGGACCACCTTGTCCTCCTCCTCCTTCTAATTGTCTGTGTCTGTGTCCTCTGTACAGGCGATGATTCAAGGGGAGCTGGAAGTACTGAAGGACTGGTGCTATGAAGCGGTATGACCCCTCTCTGGATGACTATGCTGTCAAAACTGTCAGGAAATAATGTGATTCCTGTTGAAGCTCTGCTGAAATCTCTCCTTCTCTCACGCTCTCGCTGGCGCTCTCCCTCCCTTGCTCTCTGGTTGCTAGACGTACAGCCAGATGTCCCACCCCATCCAGCAAGCCAAGGCCATGGGATTGCAATTCCACTCTCAAATCCTGGACGTGAACAGTGTTGACGTAAGAGTGGTTCTACTCTGCCAGAGAAGTGGGGTCGGCAGGATGCCAAGCTTCCAAGTTTCTAATTCTCTTTGTTGAAGTGGTTTTTATTTCAAAGTTAGAGTAATCTATACATGATAAGTTGTATACATCTTATAATATTGCAGCGAACAGCGGACATTTTCAGACCTGTAACATTTGCTTTGTCTCAAGCATACTACATCTTACTACATACATTTTTCTACTACATACATTCCTCCATCTCTTGGCTGCGATGGTGTTCTTCGTATTACTTCCCCTCATGGGATTGGGAAACTTTTAAATACCCTGCCATAGTAAGCATGATATACTCTGGTTTTAGACCACAGCCTCGTCATCTCTTGAGCCTCAGTCTCTGTCCGTTCTGTCTCAGAACGGACAGAGACTGAGGCTCTGTAGTTCATGTCTTGTAGTTTACATTCTGGGATGGGCACAGTTACCCAGCGAGGTTGCGCAATACTTCACCAGGTATATTCGCCCTCGATCAGTATCTTCATGATGTATATGAAAGTCTTTTGTTTTAAGAACAATTGTATTTATCTTTCAGTATGTCAGTAGAAGACGCTTTGACATGATTGGTCTGCACCTCGTTAGAAGACATTTCTGCTCTACCTTTTCACAGGGGTAATTAGCTATATGACTCTCTGTACTCCGACCACTACTACTACACTACAAATTCCCACAGTTTTAAAATCATGTTAATGGAAAATGCACCTCAGTGTCACTGTTTATATTGCAGGCCCCTCTCCAGTGTTTCTCAAAGTGGGAGGTGCGGGGTTATTGCAAGGGGGGGGACGGAAGAGGGAATTTAAGGTATCCTAGTTATTTTGACCTAAGGGGCTGCCTGACTAAAAACGTGACTGCCCCACTGCTGCTCTGGTGCATGTGCATGTGCAAAGTGACCCTCAAGCCCCCCTCCCCCAAACAACAAGGTTATAAGGCTTGTCCCGACCTCCCCGATGACAGAGGCTGTATTTGCTGTTCCCTGGGCCCTGGGGGTTCTCTTCTCACGCTCTGTGTTTCCGTCTCCCGTCTCCAGTTGGCCATGGGCAAGGTGATGGAGCAGGGTCCTGTACTGATCATCACCTTCCAGGCCCACATGGTCTTGGTGGTCCTTGCGACACCAAGGGACTAGTGGTGGAGGGTGACCCGGTATGTATCTCTCTTGGTAATGGATTTTAAAAAAGCCAAAACTGTGTTTTGATTAATACGAAGAAATGTATTGTGTTAAATTCTCAGAATCTGAAAATATGACATTTTGCCAATTTGGTCGTCAGTCACATTTGCCTTCAGAACTTGTCTTGTGTCTACATAATGAATGTAACTCCGAATGGGAATGCACATTAGTTCAACTTTCTGTCTGTAGTTCTTCAAAAAAAACCATGGAACCTGTAGAGCATGCTGATGTTAAACAGAGGGCTCCTCAATGACCGTGGGACAGAGGCGCCTCTGGCTCAGTTCTGACGTTTTGATTGGCTAGAGCAGAGCAGCGCACTTTAGTGGGGAGGCTGGTCTGTTATTATTCAGAGCTCTGACAGAGCTCTGGCAACAAATGGACTCCTCGGAGTACCTTCACCTGGGTTTAATGGATATCCATAATGCACCACATTTCAAGGTCGGGCATCTTGGTATTGCGGCACACGTGATGTTATTCAATAAGAGATCAATAATATAAAAGGTAAAATCTTCAGGAATGTGGTATAAACATGCTACGAGCACACATGCTCACGGCAACTCTTCCTCTTTCTGCTTGTCTTCTGATGACCCCATCCCCCTGGTGGCGTGCAGGACAAGGTGCAGAGGATGCACTACGTGTGGGCTCTGTGTCGGGACCCCGAGGAAAACGGGCTCCAACGACGACACCTGACCTACGCTCGCCTGGAACTCCTGGACTTCTCCTTCTTTCCAGCACTGAGCAGCCTCCTCCTGACGACTGCGGACACAAGCACACCACTCGAGCGGGAGAGAGACACACACACCCCAAACACACCAACACACTCTGCGCACACAACCCAGCTATTTACCCAGCGACGGGGCTAACGACTCTGCGGCTCCCTGGGGCTGGCTGATAACAGCGGCAAGCTCCAGGCTTCAAAGAAGAAGCAGAAGAAGAGAGAAGAAGTAAAAAACCAAAAGCCTCGCCGCCGATGGAGGGAGGTACCAAACGACCAAGCGAGTATTAGCTGCCCACCAGCCTCCTACGCTGGCAGGCAGCGGGGACCTGCCATCTTCCGAAGGCTGCTAGACAGACTTGGGGAAGAGAAGGCTTACCGCCACTACTGCATATACCAGTTGTGCCACAGACGGGACACAAGGGGGCACTGTATCACCAAGCGCAGCCGTGGACTGCTTGACCTTCCTGTTGCCGACTGACTTGTCCTGCCTGCCTGTCAGTTCAGTTTAGAGCGGCATTCTATTTTTCTTGTCCCTTGACTTGGCTAAAAGAGCAGGTTTGCGTCGAAACAAATGGGATTATGAATCAATGACGTTTTGTTTGTCTACCACCGGGGATTCATATCGTAAATGGCTGTTAATGTTGTTGTCGAATGGGGGTGATGACTCACAAACCTGGACTGCCATTTGGTTAGCCCTGTGTTTGTTTGTTTGTGTGTGTGTGTGTGTGTGGGGGGGGAGGACCTATAGCATGATAATGCTAATGCACCAGCCAGTGCTGCTGCCTTAGATCCATATTTTGTATGACAAATGTGTTAATTCTTCAGATAGTCTATATTTATTATAAAAGGAAATAAAGATGACCCCTGTGTTTGTTTCGCCCATGGAGAGAGCTTTTTTGCAAATGTGTATGATGAATTCCACGCTTGCCTTACTGCAGAAGGTGGTGTCAAATGAATCAGATTCATTTGAGGGCAGTTTCTATTTTAAGTTCCTTTGTGGTACCTAAATAATTTCCTCGGGGAATGATTCTAATTTGGAGATTATTTTTACCGTTGGCTTCCCAGGGCAGAATTGGAACACTTTACATTTCAGTGATGAATAGCAAAATGAACATTTGTCTTTACTAACTCGTTAATTGCTTTGTTCGTCCCATTCAATGTGTTGCATTGGAATGTATCTTGTATTGTTTGCCAGATGCTAACTTTTAAATATCTAGGGAGGCATTTCACATTCTTTCTTGGAAAATCTATATGTAAATTGTTCACAGACGTAATCAAAAACCCTTTCTACGATTGAATGAATGCAAGATTTCCCTGTCATGTTGGTCCAGTATGTTAAAGTTAAACTTCTTATCTTTAAATACTTTTAAATATGTCACATCTCAATGGGTCCTTTCTGCATCACATTGTTTGACTTTCAATGCTAACTATTTTTCTTGTGTCAAGAGTAAAATAGTCGGTTTACTTTCTACCATGACGGCTAAATGGGCCTTTCGCTAAGCTTGTACGGTTGGGCAGTGTAAACCCTGGTGTTTGCACCACCAAATATTCCCCATTGTCTGTTGACAATTGTAACCCTGTGTGCATGAATATGATGGCGGCAGGGGCTAAAATACCGCTGACCCGATGTGGTTGCGATGAAATAATTGAAATGTAAATGAAGTCGTTAATAATAATGCAGACAATCAGAGCCGCTGTTGCGTTCCATTAAACGTAATGCTACGAAACATGAGCAGGGGCGTGTGTGTGTGTGATGTGGCTGTAGTGTTCCTGTTATGACTCCTACGACGGGTAACTCCTGGGACAATCCGAGTCAAATATGCGTCACTTATCGCAATTACACAACTACATTACCCGTCTTGTCTGGGTAATCCATTCCCCCCCCACCCCATTCATTCATTCCATTCATTCTTGCGAGTTATGGTCATTAATGACATCAGTGTTGTTCTTGATCCATCGCCGTTGAAATCGTAATATCGCCGCTCCTCCAGACGTAATGTCCCATGTATTGTAATCTGAGTATTCATAGAGCAGCAAATTGAAACTGTCAAATCAATATGTAGAGCTTCCCTCGGGGAACCTCAACCTTTCAATCATAGCATGCGCTGCTCGCGTCGCTCACACTGTGTCTACCAGTGGCAGAGTCTAGCCAGAGTCTAGCAGATACCTTCAGGTAAATTGCTTGGCTGATGTGGTACAAATTAAACTGGCCTAATGATCAATGCAGCGTCTCCGTCGCATCTAGACGAGACGGGAGGAGACAGCGTGGCGTCGAAGGTGGAAGCAGCTTTTTTATTTTTTTTACCCCACAGAAAAGACGGTGTTGTGCATTTTTGAGGCTTACACTCTCACGGACCCAGGATTGATTACCCCAGACTCGGGCGAATAGGCCTGTTTCTGCTGATGAGTAGGCCTGCCGACTGTTTCGTACACGCGTGGAGATGGTGCTCTTCCTGCATGCGTGCCAGGGTCCACACACACGTCTGTGTGTGTGTGTGTGTGTGTGTTGGGATGTTCAGCTCGGTAGCCACGGCGACATTCGGCCATGTTGTGAGATGATGGATTCCCGCAGCCGGTGAACAATGCTGAAGCCGCAGCTCCTCATCGCTCAGGATGCACCCCCCTGCCAACACACACACACACACACACACACACACGCACACACATGTTCATGGCATGTACCGAGAGAGGTGCCTCCTCTGGAGCACGCCAAGGCATGCATTGGTTTGGCCACATGCAGCTATCCCCATATTGGCTTTCCTCTGCTGTGGGGCTCTTGGTCACTAAGGGCCCGTTCACGCAGGAACTGACCCAGAAAGGACTTGTGTACGCACACACACACACACACACGCACCCAGGTCGCAGCACTTATGGTTATTTGGATCACCTTCATGGTTAGGCCCTGCTTTAATGCCTGCAAAAAGGAACATTGTAATGGGGAAATACATCACCGCGCTGTGCAGTGGTTGTGTGTGCGTGTGTACGTGCGTGTGTGAGTGAGTGCGTGTGCGTGGGTGTGTGTGTGTGTGTGTGTGTGTGTGTGTGTGGCAGATGTGCATCAGAGCATTGATGTGACCTTCGTGATGTCTGCACAGCGCGGTGATGTATTTCCCCATTACAATGTTTCCTTTTTGCAGGCATTAAAGCAGGCCTAACCATGAAGGTGATCCAATAACCATAAGTGCTGCGACCTGGGTGCGTGTGTGTGTGTGTGTGTGTGTGTGTGCGTACACAAGTCCTTTACACACACACACACACACACACCCACGCACACGCACTCACTCACACACGCACGTACACACAACCAAGGCCCAGTCCCATAGTTACAGAGAGTTCCTGTGACAGTTGAGTGCTGACACATCAGGTACACTTGGGTGAACTCGCCGGGCTGAGTAATAAAGATCCAATAAACGGGACGTCCACCACAAACATCAAACAGCTCCACCGTGGAATCCCTGTCAGTGTGTTTTTGTCTCATCGGGGGCTTGGCAACCAAACACCACGGAATGAATCCGTTGTTTAGCACTGCAACGCCACTAGTCCATTTTTAAATACGGTAGTTTTCCATTTTCCAATACAAAACACCAGAGCTTCCCACTTCACCACTGTGGTCCGATCAAAATGTCCACACACCTAGCATTAATCTATAATTCATTCGATTTCTTGTATCGTCTTGTATGGTGGTAACCTTAGCATATTAAGCACAAAACACACACACACACACACACTCCCACGGCGACATTGAGGCAGCAGAGTGGGGCAAAGGTCACGGTTGTGTCCGGAGGAGAGACGGATGAGTCAGGCGGCGTGGAGAGCAGCACTACGAGGGTTCTGCATGGCTGCCGGGGAACAGACAGTATCTTTGAAGCGGCGCTGTCTTGTCCTTGTCCGTATAGATGTGCCTCAGAGCAACAATCGGCTTCGTCTACTTGGTTTGAGACACGCTGGCTGGTGGACGGAGGTTGTCGGTGGTGGTGGGCTATGTATGTACTGTATGTGTGTGTTGTCGGAGTAATTGGGGCGTTTACATTGGCATTTATATTAAGGGCATTTGACAGACGCTTTTATCCAAAGCAAAGTACACACACACGTGTTGGGACCCTGGCACGCATGCAGGAAGAGCACCATCTCCACGCGTGTACGAATCAGTCGGCAGGCCTACTCATCAGCAGAAACAGGCCTATTCGCCCGAGTCCGGGGTAATCAATCCTGGGTCCGTGAGAGTCTAAGCCTCAAAAATGCACAACACCGTCTTTTCTGTGGGGTAAAAAAAATAAAAAAGCTGCTTCCACCTTCGACGCCACGCTGTCTTCTCCCGTCTCGTCTAGATGCGACGGAGACGCTGCATTGATCATTAGGCCAGTTTAATTTGTACCACATCAGCCCAAGCAATTTACCTGAAGGTATCTGCTAGACTCTGGCAGACTCTGCCACTGGTAGACACAGTGTGAGCGAGCGAGCAGCGCATGCTATGATTGAAAGGTTGAGGTTCCCCGAGGGAAGCTCTACATATTGATTTGACAGTTTCAATTTGCTGCTCTATGAATACTCAGATTACAATACATGGGACATTACGTCTGGAGGAGCGGCGATATTACGATTCAACGGCGATGGATCAAGAACAACACTGATGTCATTAATGACCATAACTCGCAAGAATGAATGAATGAATGAATGGGGGTGGGGGGGGGAATGGATTACCCAGACAAGACGGGTAATGTAGTTTGTGTAATTCGATAAGTGACGCATATTTGACTCGGATTGTCCCGTCGTAGGAGTCATAACAGGAACACACAGCCACACACACACACACACACACCCCTGCTCATGTTTCGTAGCATTACGTTTAATGGAACGCAACAGTGGCTCTGATTGTCTGCATTATTATTAACGACTTCATTACAATTTCATCGCAACCAACAGCGGTATTTTCGCAAAGAGATAAATCTCCGCTAGATGGTCCGGATATACAGAGTAATGAATGAAGGTTTCCAGCGAGTTAATAGTCTTGCCAGTTTTAATTAGCACCACAGTTCTCGACGTGACCTCCATGAATTGCACTCTCTGTAGAGACTATGTTTCCTTATGATTATCCTCAATTAAGATAACTAAGGATATAGACGACGGGACACGTTAAACCGGTGTTACAATTGTTCCAAACAGCACAATGGGGAATTGGATAGTGTGCAAAATCACTACGCTCGCTCAATTGAGTGTTGTCACTAATTCAACTCCAACGCTCCCAAGAACACGCCAGAATAGTCATACCAACACCACTACTGCCAGGCGTCACATAATTAAGATTTAGCGGCAGGGTCACGTTACTATACCACGACAAGTCTTACCGCATATGTCGTGCTTCACCAGTTAGGTCCACAGATTAGTTTTGACGCGCGAGTGAGACTCTTAGATATGTTGAGGTAGTATTAGCAGTATAACAATCTGTGTACACTAAAGTAAATTGCAAATTGGTGGTTATCCTTAATATCCTCCTCCCTGACATATTTCTCAAAGGTGAACACACTTTCATTATCTCTCTTTAAGCGTGCCAAGTTATATGGTGGAGGTGTTGTTTTGCGGATATTGCTTCACAGTGTGAGGACACTTTTTCTTATGAAATGTTTTCCTCTTTATCGTTTCATAAAATCCACCGCGTTATTACATCCTCCGCGGCGTTCAGCCGTCTATAACGGACGGTGTCTTGTATCTTTTTATGAAAGTCAGCGACTCCTGAGCTTTCATTTCCATATACCGTGGTCATTATAAATACATATAAGACTACGAGGCTACATACAAGCGTCAACAGTCCCACTACCTTGAATACCGAATACAGTATAGTAACAACTAAAAGTAGAACAAGACACAACACAAAAAAACACAAAGTACGTATACGTTTATGTTGTTTATTTAGTACCTTTATATTAACAGGTTACTCCCTTTAGAATGAATCTCCTTTTCAAGAGAGACCCATAGCCAAGAAGTTAGCATCTTTAGGGCCAGCATAACATTAGACACATTAGTGACAACCTAGTATTTACAACAGGCAATCCATACTAGCACACAGCAAGACAAGCTGTCGCTCATAAAATGTCCACGATAGTGGTAGTAGAACCACACAGATAACACAATGAAACAGATGGAGGAACTTTAAGGGTGTACACACAGTGACGGAGCCATAATCCATTGGTTTCCTTCTCCCTTGTTGTGTGTGTGTGCGTGGAATATATTCCATGTGTAGATTACATATGTGGGCTTCTGTTTATGACGCTTTGTGCAAGTGTGTGTGTGTGTGTGTGTGTGTGTGTGTGCATGTGTGCCTGTGTGTGTGTGTGTGTGTGTGTGTGTGTGTGTGTGTGTGTGTGTGTGTGTGTGTGTGTGTGTGTGTGTGTGTGTGTGTGTGTGTGTGTGTGTGTGTGTGTGTGTGTGTGTGTGTGTGTGTGTGAGGTACCGTGAATTTGCTGCTACTTCTAGTTACGTACAACATTAGCGACCTCTTGTAACTCATAAAACAACATGCACCGTTCACGCGTTAGAATTTGCAGAAGTTGACCACACCCATCTTACTGCACACGCAGTTATCGAGAGTGCCAACTCAATGCGGTGCGACAGCAGAATGTCCCTCATCGTCACCTCTACCATCATTTGCTGGCATACGGAAATAGTCCTCTCTCCTTTCATCGTGGGTCACTACATCTCTCAAATCTCCTACCCTCAGTGGGTCTCTCATCTTATATCTCTCTTCTCTTACTCTTTCGTTTGTTTTAGGTATCTCTCTTAAATCCTCTTCTACATACTTTTCTCATATGTACTATTTTCTGTAAGATCACCCTTCCTTGACACGTCATATATCTGATGCAATTTACATTATTCAACACATTTGCATTCTTGAACTTTGACTCGTGACCTTTGCGCTCAATGACTCTTTGGGCTTTCTGCCTATGCTCCTTACTTTTCATGCTTCCATAATCATGTTAGTCTTTTTGATCTGTTTTTTCACTCTGTATCTTTCATCTAACACACACACACACACACACACACACACACACACACAAACAAACAAACAAACACAGGGCTAACCAAATGGCAGTCCAGGTTTGTGAGTCATCACCCCCATTCGACAACAACATTAACAGCCATTTACGATATGAATCCCCGGTGGTAGACAAACAAAACGTCATTGATTCATAATCCCATTTGTTTCGACGCAAACCTGCTCTTTTAGCCAAGTCAAGGGACAAGAAAAATAGAATGCCGCTCTAAACTGAACTGACAGGCAGGCAGGACAAGTCAGTCGGCAACAGGAAGGTCAAGCAGTCCACGGCTGCGCTTGGTGATACAGTGCCCCCTTGTGTCCCGTCTGTGGCACAACTGGTATATGCAGTAGTGGCGGTAAGCCTTCTCTTCCCCAAGTCTGTCTCGCAGCCTTCGGAAGATGGCAGGTCCCCGCTGCCTGCCAGCGTAGGAGGCTGGTGGGCAGCTAATACTCCTTTCTTTCCATCTCCTGCCATTCCTGTGTTACATCTCTTTTTTCTCTCTCTTTGTCAATTAATCACCCACTTTCCTCCACTCTCTCTCTCTCTCTCTCTCTCCTCCTCTGTCTCTCCCTCTATCCTCATTCTGTCAAAATCTAATCAGCGCTCTCTGCCACAGGACAGCGTCGCTCGGCCCACTTTAATTGTGAGGATTCTTTATGAGAATCCGTGATTCTGCTGAAGGGAACGAAAAACAACGGCGGCAAATTGTGTTTCTATCGATCACGCCTCCAACCTCCCGTCTACAACCATAACCCGTCTAACTGGTGTCGAAAAGAGTTTATACTATCACCAGACGGCACATAGTCGTTGGGACATCGGTATTCGAATGTCCACAGCTCACAAAGCCTCAACCACGTCCTAATTCCATTAACCCGTATGGCAGACCTCTCAGGCCTCGCACACGGTTGGTGGCTGACCTCGTGCAGCACTAACAGCACCTTCGATTCAGCAGACAACTGATGTAAGCGCAAGGAGTTATAGAGCTTGGCTGGTGAGTGAACATAGATCGTGCGTCTTGGGGCTGCATGCTTGCATTAAGACCATCTGCCGGTGTGACAGAAGAGGAGGGTGGTGCGGTGTGAGTATGGTTAGGGGAGAGATGGAGTAGCAAAGTAATGTGAGGCTGGGTGAATACAGGCTCCTTTTGTCCCGTACGACAAAATAGGTTCATATAGTTGATCTGGCGGTAGCGTCGGGGCTGGGACACAGACAACATAAGACGCGAAGAACTTATGTTTGTCTTTCATCCGGGTAAGGCATGGAAAAACCAACACTGCGTTGGGAGTGTGTCGTTGATGTTTGAGTGGTTTGGTACTTGACTTCATGGATCCTCTACATGAGCTATCACCCTGGCAGGTCACCATGTCCAGTCTCACGAGTACTGGGGCCGGGGTTGGGTGCGGGGGGGTGGATTGATACGTGAAGATTAGCTTACATTTAGAGCAAGCTTCTGAATACAACAAGCGTAGACTCAAAAGTCAGCACACCGCACACTACATGCGAGAGAGAGAATAGAGAGGAGGTTGCGAGAGAGAGCACGTACTGCTACGAGAGAAAGCAAGCAATTGCCAAAGCCGTTACGAGAACTTACCGGGAGCCAGAGACCTTCGCTCCTGCTCTGTCTGTTTTACTTTACTGCAACTTAAAACTGGAATTAATCAGGGCAATGGAGCGAGCGCTCGTGCCTTAACTACAGAGGAGCACCAACGACATTCTTAAAAGGGCCACTGATGTGCATTGTGGCAAATGACCATTGATTTGCTTACTATTGCTACTGTGCGAGCAGTAAAATACAGATGGAACAAACGGGAGAGAACACTAACGCAAAACACAAAAGCTAATTACTCCTAATTGCATCTCAACTGCAAAGTATATCAGGGAGGAGAGTAAGAAGGTTCACAAACTAATCGATCCATGCTTTATGTTTGTGCACGATACGTAAAAGGTCGAATTCAATCTCAAGAATGCACACCAGAGAAATTGATCCATGCCTTGTTTGCCTTATTACTTAACCAGAGAGTAGGCTACACTTGGTCTCTCTCTCTCTCGCTCCCTGGGCCCGGAGGCGTGACGGATCACCTTGCCCACGGTGTAGCACCCCCCCCCTTCCCCCACACACCCTCGCCAGTGTTTGTTAACCTCAAGCGACAGCTAATCTATGTGAATAAATCAGATGTGTACACACGGTTAAGACAACCTGGTAGGGGGCTGATCTGTCCGCGCTCCGAGCAGCCTATCGATAGCATTGACGTGAACAGTGAGTTCGGCTGTGGAGGATTAGCATTCCACAGGGCTACCCGTGTTGTATCAGTCAGAAGGAGCGGCGGGTGGCGAGGGAAATAATGCTTTTGAAATACAGTGAAGGGTTTCCCATTAGCAGCGTCGAAGATGCTGTTGGGTCGACCAATCGCCGCAGCAAAGGCTTTCCTCTCGCGATAAAATCAAGGGTTACCGCAGGGCAAAGGAACCCCAATTAAAGGGTATGTGTGTCGCTCACTTTCACCATCATTACCATCTCTCTCTTCCCCACTCACTCACTCACTGCCTCCCTCCCTCCCTCTCTTTCTCTCTTTCTCTGTTCCAGAAAGCCTTTAGGAAGTCGTGCGATGTCGTATAAAGTGTGACAATTTAAAAGTGTTTCACACCAGTGCAATGCGAAATGCTTGGCTGAGCAAGGCAATTCTCAGCGGACCGGGTGTATTTTCAGTTTCTTTCAATAAATAAATCCATATTTTTTTTTCAGTTTTCTGTTGCAGCTTGTTCACAACTACTTGGCTAGGTTTAGACAACAAAACGACTCGGTTACTGTGAGAGAGTGTGTGTTTGGTGGCTGGCTGGCTTGGCCTCACCTGGCCCAGTTAGAGTCTGGGGGGGGGGGGCTGCACACCTGTGGTGCATTGGCTAATCACTGCACCACAGGTTAAGTCAGCCACCGACACACACATATCTGCTCCATGTCACTTTACCTGCACCCTTTTGCAATAAATCAAACCTTCAGCACCACATCTGCCTGTGTCGTTGGAGGAGCCCCGAACTAAGCCACATTATGTGGCATCGTAGCACTAGCCTATGGTACAGTTACGTTTCAGCAACACTACGGCTTAGGATTTAAGATTTTCTGGCAGTTCTGCTGTGTGCTGTTGGAGGCAGCAAGCGGACAGCATCCTACACTCTGTCTAGCGTGGCTGCACTACGCTGAGCTTGTTTAGAGCCACACTATTTATTTGTGTTTGACCCGTGTGTTTGGAAGCGGTACATCTCGCCGAGGTGAGGCACCCGTTTTCCGAGAGAGACCTGACCGTGAGTCTACTACCACACTGCTTTCTGCCCGGAGCGGCGTTGGCAAGAAGGAACACCTGTAGGTGTGAGTGGTAACTGAACATCGAAACAGAGACCCATCTCTCTGTGTAGGAGTAACCCGACTGATGAGAAGCAGCAGTGAATACAGCGGCAGCTAAAGTACTCTACTTACGCTTTTTGATTTGGTTTGTTTGGTGCAGAAAAAAAAAAAAAAAAAAAAAAAAAAAAAAAATAAAAAAAAAAAAAAAAAGCCTCACGTTGAACCGAAGTCTTCTGAGCTCTTGTGCTCCCTGGGACGGCCATTTTGACTTTTTTGTTTCTTTTTTTACTATTTTATTGGAGCGACTTTCCGTGACCAAATGCTACTTAGCCGCGGGGCCGGACTTTCAAAACACGATGAAAGCTGGTGGTTAAGGCAATGGTACATATAATGAACCCACCAGGTGGATTAACTTACTCCGATGCTTTTCCATTGAAGAAACACATGCCTAGCAAAGTTTACTAATCCTTAATGGTGATGGTCAGGGTCTATGGGTGGAGAAGAGATGATGCCTAGCGTAGTTAGCAGGGCGGTTATCGGACTGGCCTTGTGAATTATTGTAAGCGAACCTATGTTTGTAATTGTATTGGATTAGCGGGCGGAATCAGTAGCGTGGGAATCATTGTTGCCATTGGTGATCAGCGTCGACTTTTGACATGTCGAGATACGTATCAAGTAGCACTCTAGACGCAGGAAGTATTGTGGTGCTGTAATTGAAGCATTATTTGTTTAATGTGCTCAGAATTAGCCTGACTCAATGAACTCCCTCTGTTCCAAATGTCAGTAAAATAACTGAATACGAATACACTCTTAAATTGGTTCCTCTCACATTTTTCGTTCGCTCTCCTCATGTATGTGTACAATATCCACTGCGATGGCCCTCCTCCCGCAGAATGCCCTCCCGCTCAGAGAGAATTAAATCATCTCTGGTGAGAGGTGGCCAATATGACAATTATAATAATAAGTATGTCTGGGGTGCATTGTTCTTTCAAAGTGATGTACAATGATTTCTTTAAACTTGTGTGGATTGTTGTTATGTGTCATGGTGTAAATTTTAAATTGTTGCACGGTCGCGTGAATTACGCGGAGGCGTTCCACCAGATATCGGGTAGGTTTCGCGATTAGTGATCGCGTAAGATGTACTCCTCCACCAGAGAGGCTGTGCCGTTGTGTGAGTAGATAGGTGGTAGAGTGCAGAAAGACGAAGTGTGTGTATAGGTCTCTGTAACTTCGAGGGTGTGTGCTAGTGACGCAACAGTACTCCACCGGTGGCGACTAAGCGTCTTCCCAAGGGCTTCTACTCGGGGCGTATAGGTACATGACCATATCAGATATAACATGCACTCAGATTCTTGGAGTGTGTGTCATCTATTTTCTCTGAACGAATTTTGATTTAGTCTAATAATTATCGTGATTGGTTATTGATTTACACTGCAAGGTTTAGAGGGCGCAAATTATCAATCTTTCTACTTCGTACGCTTGTCCTTGTTTCTAATACCTCGGCGTCAAAGTACTCATCGTTGGGTAACTAGTTAGTCCCAATCCGAGTAAATAGTTAGAGAAAACTACTATCAAGTTACACTCACAATTGCTTTATGTCTGCATGCGTGGTACTCTTGAATAGCCACTCAAATCATCATCTATTGCATTAAATCTATTCATTCCGTGTGCAGTGGCTCAACGACGTTTTGTGGAATGTTTGTGTGAAGTAATTATGTGTTTTATGTATTTTAATGTTTTTTTTATTGCTTTTTTGTTTGAGTCAAAGGTTATATTTGTTTTACAGGTTCTGAAAATAATTTCTGTGTGTTTTTTCTGCATATATTTTTTTTATTTTTAGATGTATGTTTTTAGTCACGGTTTTTATTTAGTATCTATTCTTTCTATCATGCTTCTGTTTCTTGTGCATGTTCTAGTAAAAACTCTTCAGCTTCTGTTTCTTATCTATTCAGATCATGATCAACTCATTCTCCTCAGACATATCAAACTGGAAAGTCACATTTCGCTCACGTCGACTGCTCTTGTCTCGAGTGCATCAACACACTATCTTTTTTCTTTTCCTTGACACCCACTTAGGTCAGAGGTTGTACTCCTCAGCATCTTCCTTTCGGCTTCAACTCAAGTCACATCTGCGGATCTTCGGTGACAGCGGGACACATACTTCGCATATCCCACTTAGGCCCTCTTCGAGAACGTGCGCGCGATGACGCGTGGCTCGCGCGCCCGGCTGGAGAGGCACCCGTGCTGCAGCCCAATTCAGGAGATCGAAGGGAGGGGGCAGATCGGGAGGGCCACGCGAAGCGGGTCGATGAGAGAAAGGGACCGATCTGGGATAGGGGCTCTCATATAAAAATAGGCCGGACACACACGAGATATGAGAGACATCGTTTGTCTTGAATAGGTCTTTGGCGCATAGATGGAGCGTCACGAAGCATTGGGTCTCAAGCCTGGAAGCTTCATTAGGTGAGAGTCCTTCAGTTAGCTAGCTTTTAGTGCGAGGCGGCGGCTGGTTGCGCCGCGCGGCGGCTTGTGGAGCGGTCACCTGGCGCCTTCGTCCAGCGGGCTAAGCGTCTGCTGCAGAGCACTAAAAAGAGTGAAACCGAGAAACTAATTAGAAGCGGGCGATCGAACTGCGAGATAGGTGTGGCCGTCGCGGATCCATGGGGTAATCCACGTACGGAGGTCTCATCAATCATCCATCCAATAAAGAAGTCATAATTTCCAACCGCCATGATAACCTCGTTTGAAATGTGAGTTACGCGTAGGGGGCAGCAGAGTAGCAGAGCACAGGAGGAGGTCGAGAGGGGAATGAGACAGTCAAAGTAAGGACGTACTCATGAGTGAAGAAATGAAGAATGTTGGGATGAAATGGAAGATACGAACGAGGTGCACAGGACTTGCTACATTAGGCAGATGTGAAGGCTCGTGACCTATCGAATCGAAGGGTAACGGGGGGGGTGCTTCTACGTATATATAGATGATATATACATCCGGTTAGAACAGAATTACTCTATAATCAGTCGCAATCAAAAATCTCAACCTTACGAGCAAATACTTACGATGGAAAAAGTCGCATAGAATATCGCGTCTCTATCGGTTCCTTCGATACTACACGGGTTGCACGACACCGTCCCATCAACGACTCGGGGAACAGGCTACAACAATCGAGACAGAAACACACTACACGCTTGAGACACTCTCCTCCAAAGCAGCGCTGCAGGGTCGCCCCCTCCTGATGCTGGTTGCTTGTGTTTACCACCCCCACCCGGCCTCCCACCTACCCCCCTCCCTAATCTACCTTCCATTTCAGGCGACTGATGAAGAGAGCAGAGTCAATTTTGAATTTTTAATACGCTCCCTGTAGCCCCGGCTTCGTCGTCGGCGGGGGCCGGGTGGGCGGGGGCCCGTCAGAGCTAGCGATGTGCTCTTCTCCTCACATCACCGAATTCAGATGGGCTCCCGGAGGTACCGTTCCGAGTTGACCATTGACCTGTAAATCTCTGAGCGATTACGTTTCGTTCTCAGCATTCGAGCGCACACACACACGCACGCACGCACACTCAGACACGCACACACACTCAATTTGACCCCTTGCAGAAGTAAAAAGTCTGCACTTTAGTCAGCCACATACTTTAAACGCCATTCAACGTTTTGATTGAACGCCCGGAGAGCTGGAAGGATAGCTTTGCAGGGAAAAAGGGTAGCTAGCTTCGACCGTGATACGTATATACTAGCCGCAACCGCTCTAGTACACTGGAAAAAAGGCCACTCTAAAAATAAGTTACAAAAATCTGGCAATGGAACAAGTGAAAATTCGCTGGGTAAGATTTCTTGAGATAAGATGTGATATTTAGGCCTTTCAAGATAAAAGATATCTTGAAATTAGCTGGGAAAACTCATTTTAAGCTATATTTTACTCGTATCAACAAGGATCAACAAGATGATCCATCTTTTAAAAATAACAGTTTCATCTAAGATATGACTGAAAACAAGATATTTTCAAGACTCACTCACTTAGCAAGATATTCAAAAAACAAGTCCTTATATCTCACTGAAATGTTACTTGTTAGGTGATTGTGTCTTATATTAAGTGTAACGAGATATTTATACTAGAAATTAGACAAATGTACTTGGTAAGATTTTGAGTTTTTGCAGTGCATCTCTCTGAGCCCGCTGCTCGTGTGATTGAATGGACCGATGATGAGGCGATCGAAGCCCTAAGATGTTATTACTTCTCATCTAAAACTCCCACCCGGGATGCCACTGTGAGTCATCGAGAGAGACAAGGCGTTGGAACTCAAATGCCCTTAATATAAATGCCAATGTAAACGCCCCAATTACTCCGACAACACACACATACAGTACATACATAGCCCACCACCACCGACAACCTCCGTCCACCAGCCAGCGTGTCTCAAACCAAGTAGACGAAGCCGATTGTTGCTCTGAGGCACATCTATACGGACAAGGACAAGACAGCGCCGCTTCAAAGATACTGTCTGTTCCCCGGCAGCCATGCAGAACCCTCGTAGTGCTGCTCTCCACGCCGCCTGACTCATCCGTCTCTCCTCCGGACACAACCGTGACCTTTGCCCCACTCTGCTGCCTCAATGTCGCCGTGGGAGTGTGTGTGTGTGTGTGTGTGTGTGTGTTTGTGCTTAATATGCTAAGGTTACCACCATACAAGACGATACAAGAAATCTAATGAATTATAGATTAATGCTAGGTGTGTGGACATTCTGATCGGACCATAGTGGTGAACTGGGAAGCTCTGGTGTTTTGTATTGGAAAATGGAAAACTACCGTATTTAAAAATGGACTAGTGGCGTTGCAGTGCTAAACAACGGATTCATTCTGTGGTGTTTGGTTGCCAAGCCCCCCGATGAGACAAAAACACACTGATAGGGATTCCACGGTGGAGCTGTTTGATGTTTGTGGTGGACGTCCCGTTTATTGGATCTTTATTACTCAGCCCGGCGAGTTCACCCAAGTGTACCTGATGTGTCAGCACTCAACTGTCACAGGAACTCTCTGTAACTATGGGACTGGGCCTTGGTTGTGTGTACGTGCGTGTGTGAGTGAGTGCGTGTGCGTGGGTGTGTGTGTGTGTGTGTGTGTGTGTGTGTGTGGCAGATGTGCATCAGAGCATTGATGTGACCTTCGTGATGTCTGCACAGCGCGGTGATGTATTTCCCCATTACAATGTTTCCTTTTTGCAGGCATTAAAGCAGGCCTAACCATGAAGGTGATCCAATAACCATAAGTGCTGCGACCTGGGTGCGTGTGTGTGTGTGTGTGTGTGTGTGTGCGTACACAAGTCCTTTCTGGGTCAGTTCCTGCGTGAACGGGCCCTAGTGACCAAGAGCCCCACAGCAGAGGAAGCCAATATGGGATAGCTGCATGTGGCCAAACAATGCATGCCTTGGCGTGCTCCAGAGGAGGCACCTCTCTCGGTACATGCCATGAACATGTGTGTGCGTGTGTGTGTGTGTGTGTGTGTGTGTGTGTGTTGCAGGGGGGGTGCATCCTGAGCGATGAGGAGCTGCGGCTTCAGCATTGTTCACCGGCTGCGGGAATCCATCATCTCACAACATGGCCGAATGTCGCCGTGGCTACCGAGCTGAACATCCCAACACACACACACGCACACACACACGTGTTGGGACCCTGGCACGCATGCAGGAAGAGCACCATCTCCACGCGTGTACGAATCAGTCGGCAGGCCTACTCATCAGCAGAAACAGGCCTATTCGCCCGAGTCCGGGGTAATCAATCCTGGGTCCGTGAGAGTCTAAGCCTCAAAAATGCACAACACCGTCTTTTCTGTGGGGTAAAAAAAATAAAAAAGCTGCTTCCACCTTCGACGCCACGCTGTCTTCTCCCGTCTCGTCTAGATGCGACGGAGACGCTGCATTGATCATTAGGCCAGTTTAATTTGTACCACATCAGCCCAAGCAATTTACCTGAAGGTATCTGCTAGACTCTGGCAGACTCTGCCACTGGTAGACACAGTGTGAGCGAGCGAGCAGCGCATGCTATGATTGAAAGGTTGAGGTTCCCCGAGGGAAGCTCTACATATTGATTTGACAGTTTCAATTTGCTGCTCTATGAATACTCAGATTACAATACATGGGACATTACGTCTGGAGGAGCGGCGATATTACGATTCAACGGCGATGGATCAAGAACAACACTGATGTCATTAATGACCATAACTCGCAAGAATGAATGAATGAATGAATGGGGGTGGGGGGGGGAATGGATTACCCAGACAAGACGGGTAATGTAGTTTGTGTAATTCGATAAGTGACGCATATTTGACTCGGATTGTCCCGTCGTAGGAGTCATAACAGGAACACACAGCCACACACACACACACACACACCCCTGCTCATGTTTCGTAGCATTACGTTTAATGGAACGCAACAGTGGCTCTGATTGTCTGCATTATTATTAACGACTTCATTCACATTTCAATTATTCATCGCAACCACATCCGGGTCAGCGGTATTTTAGCCCCGCCGCCACTCTGATTTACATTCATTCATGCACACAGGTTACAACTGTCAACAGACAATGGGGAATATTGGTGGTGCAAACACCAGGGTTTACACTGCCCAACTGTACAAGCTTAGCGAAAGGGCCCATTTAGCCGTCATGTAGAAAGTAACCGACTATTTTACTCTTGACACAAGAAAATAGTTAGCATTGAAAGTCAAACAATGTGATGCAGAAAGGACCCATTGAGATGTGACATATTTAAAAGTATTTAAAAGATAAGAAGTTTAACTATAACGTACTGGACCAACATGACAGGGAAATCTTGCATTCATTCAATCGTAGAAGGGTTTTTTGATTACATCTGTGAACAATTTACATATAGATTTTCCAAGAAAGAATGTGAAATGCCTCCCTAGATATTTAAAAGTTAGCATCTGGCAAACAATACAAAGATACATTCCAATGCAACACATTGAACGGGACGAACAAAGCAATTAACGAGTTAGTAAAGACAAATGTTTTCATTTTGCTATTCATCACTGAAATGTAAAGTGTTCCAATTCTGCCCTGGGAAGCCGACGGTAAAAATAATCTCCAAATTAGAATCATTCCCCGAGGAAATTATTTAGGTACCACAAAGGAACTTAAAATAGAAACTGCCCTCAAATGAATCTGATTCATTTGACACCACCTTCTGCAGTAAGGCAAGCGTGGAATTCATCATACACATTTGCAAAAAAGCTCTCTCCATGGGCGAAACAAACACAGGGGTCATCTTTATTTCCTTTTATAATAAATATAGACTATCTGAAGAATTAACACAGTTGTCATACAAAATATGGATCTAAGGCAGCAGCACTGGCTGGTGCATTAGCATTATCATGCTATAGGTCCTCCCCCCCCCCCACACACACACACACAAGAGAGAGAGAGAGAGAGAGAGAGAGAGAGAGAGAGAGAGAGCTAACATGCTAGCAGGTACCACCTGCTCTGTCTGTCATTTTTACTTTACCTGCAACTTAAACTGGATTTCAACACCACTACGGCCAGTGCCCTTGGAGGAGCCCCGAAATAAGCCACTGATGTGGCATTGTGGCAAACTGACTATGCTACACACACACTAAACACAGAGGGGAAAACGGGAAGAACATAAACAAACACAACACAAATTGTCCTATTAAATGAAAGAAAGAGAAGATAAGAAGCCAAACAAATTGATCCATGCCTTGTTTGCCATAGTAGTGAATTATTACTTAACCAGAGAGTAGGCTACACTTGGTCTCTCTCTCTCTCGCTCCCTGGGCCCGGAGGCGTGACGGATCACCTTGCCCACGGTGTAGCACCCCCCCCTTCCCCCACACACCCTCGCCAGTGTTTGTTAACCTCAAGCGACAGCTAATCTATGTGAATAAATCAGATGTGTACACACGGTCAAGACAACCTGGTAGGGGGCTGATCTGTCCGCGCTCCGAGCAGCCTATCGATAGCATTGACGTGAACAGTGAGTTCGGCTGTGGAGGATTAGCATTCCACAGGGCTACCCGTGTTGTATCAGTCAGAAGGAGCGGCGGGTGGCGAGGGAAATAATGCTTTTGAAATACAGTGAAGGGTTTTCCATTAGCAGCGTCGAGGATGCTGTTGGGTCGACCAATCGTCGCAGCAAAGGCTTTCCTCTCGTGATAAAATCAAGGTTACCGCAGGGCAAAGGAACCCCAATTAAAGGGTATGTGTGTCACTCACTTTCACCATCATTACCATCTCTCTCTTCCCCACTCACTCACTCACTCACTGCCTCCCTCCCTCCCTCCCTCTCTTTCTCTCTTTCTCTGTTCCAGAAAGCCTTTAGGAAGTCACAATGTAAGAGTGACAATTTAAAAGTGTTTCACACCAGTGCAATGTGAAATGCTCGGCTGAACAAGGCAATTCTCAGCGGACCGGGTGTATTTTCAGTTTCTGTCAATAAATAAATCCATATTTTTTTCAGTTTTCAGTTGCAGTTTGTTCACAACTACTTGCTTAGGTTTAGACAACAAAACGACTCGGTTACTGTGAGAGAGTGTGTGTTTGGTGGCTGGCTGGCTTGGCCTCACCTGGCCCAGTTAGAGTCTGGGGGGGGCTGCACACCTGTGGTGCATTGGCTAATCACTGCACCACAGGTTAAGTCAGCCACCGACACACACATATCTGCTCCATGTCACTTTACCTGCACCCTTTTGCAATAAATCAAACCTTCAGCACCACATCTGCCTGTGTCGTTGGAGGAGCCCCGAACTAAGCCACATTATGTGGCATCGTAGCACTAGCCTATGGTACAGTTACGTTTCAGCAACACTACGGCTTAGGATTTAAGATTTTCTGGCAGTTCTGCTGTGTGCTGTTGGAGGCAGCAAGCGGACAGCATCCTACACTCTGTCTAGCGTGGCTGCACTACGCTGAGCTTGTTTTTCGCGCCACACTATTTATTTGTGTTTGACCCGTGTTTGGAAGCGGTACATCTCGCCGAGGTGAGGCACCTGTTTTCCGAGAGAGACCTGACCGTGAGTCTACTACCACACTGCTCTCTGCCCGGAGCGGCGTTGGCAAGAAGGAACACCTGTAGGTGTGAGTGGTAACTGAACATCGAAACAGAGACCCATCTCTCTGTGTAGGAGTAATCCGACTGATGAGAGCAGCAGTGAATACAGTGGCAGCTAAAGTACTCTACTTACGCTTTTTGATTTGGTTTGTTTGGTGCTAGCTCGTTGGGTGCCTAGCCTAGCTTCCCGACTGCACTCCCCTGCCCCAAATTAGCCCCTTGTGCTAATTTTAGCAGTTTTTTTCCCATTAGAATTAGCCAATTAATCATTGCATAGATATGTGGGCTATTTTATTCCCCCCGCTCAAATATGTTAACCATGTCCACTAATATAAATGATTAATTATCCTCTTCCATTAAGCCACATGCCTTGTTTAATTAAGGATGGGGTCTACTGATGCCAGATAGCCTACTGTTGGGGCGGTTATGGACTGTGTGAATTGTAGCGACCTAAATGATATTAGCCTAATCATGCTAATCATGTCTTTTATGGTGACTTTGCTGTCAATAGTCAATAGCAATTTACTTATCTTTCTGTAATTGAAGATAGCTTAATGCGCTAATTAGCCTACATAACTTTGCCAAATTAGTAAGTCAAAACCCACAGGTTTTCAAATGTTCTCTTGAGTTAATCCACTGCGGTGGTCTCTCGAGAGCCCCCCCCGCCAAATTAATCTCTCTTCAAAGAATAATTAGTTCCTTCAAAGTGATGAATGTTCTTTTTTGTTGTTATGCTGTGTAAATTTAATTTGCCGAGCCGGAATTACCCGGTGACCGTCCACAACGTGGTGTTTGCCGGTGGCGAGGTCTCCAGCAGAGAGCTGTGGTGTGCGTGGTTACTGTGATAAGACGAAGAGGAGGTCCTGTCCTTGCGTGTCCCTCCGCCGTAACCGGGGCTCCCCAGGGCTCCCCGGGGACGTTAGGATAACCTTCATAACGCCTCGATTCAAGGAGTGTGTGCATATTTGAGTTTTGAGTTTGGGTTTTGATTTACACTGCAACTTACACGACAACATTTACTTCTACTCCTTCTACTCCTACTACTATAATACTGAAATATTGCGACTACTTATTACACAGATTGTGCTGTTTATGCTCTGTCCACAACATATTTCTTTCTTTCTTTCTTTTGGTCGTTCGTTCTTTCTTTATGTCTGTCTGTCTGTCTGTCTGTCTGTCTGTCTGTCTGTCTGTCTGTCTTTCTTTCCCTCATATCTCATCTACCGCTCTCAATCACACTCTCACTCGACTGTTCATTCCTCAACACATTTCTCTTCACACACTTGTCGCTGTCTCTCCATCCCCCTTGCTCCATCATATCCGGTCTCGGTCCACCACCATCCATCCAGCCGCCCCGAAACGGCGCCATCCGTCTCCCCGCCGCGTGACAACCCGGCGAGCCAATTAGGTCGAGCAGAGTGGCGTCAGAGAGCCGAGGAGCTAAGACGTCGTGGCTACACATAAATGGCGGACACACCGTCGTGTCATGCCGGCTATGACAGATCGACGCCGGCTTTCCAGCTGGAATGAATGGTAGGCGTTAGCGTTAGTGGTGGCGGCGGGGCGGCGGGGCGGCGGCACCGGGCCCGCGCGCTACGTACTGCTGCAGACTAAAAGCTGACGGCATAGCGGCGTCCTGCGCTGTGTGCCCGCGATGATGAACGACTTATCTTCCTCCATAAAGTATATTAACGTCTGATCCCGTGATGGATAGTGGGACAGATGAGCAGAGGAGGTCGGAGGGGAATGGAAGTAAGTAAGGAAGTTGATGAAGAAGAAGAAGAAGAAGAAGAAGAAGAAGGTGTATTAGGGTGTGAGCTGTGATAAGAATCGGGAACGGGGGGGGCTTTTCGATAAAATATGTAAAGGAGGAAATTAAACCTCAAAACCTCAGACAAAAATATCAAAACCCGTCTCCTTTCTCATACCAACCTTGCACGACACCGTCCCACCACCACACACACACACACACACACACACACACTCCCTCAACCCCCGCAGGTCCCCCCACCCCCACCCCCCACCCCCACCTACCCCCCTCCCTAATCTACCTTCCATTTCAGGCGACTGATGAAGAGAGCAGAGTCAATTTTGAATTTTTAATACGCTCCCTGTAGCCCCGGCTTCGTCGTCGGCCGGGGCCGGGTGGGCGGGGGCCCGTCAGAGCTAGCGATGTGCTCTTCTCCTCACATCACCGAATTCAGATGGGCTCCCGGAGGTACCGTTCCGAGTTGACCATTGACCTGTAAATCTCTGAGCGATTACGTTTCGTTCTCAGCATTCGAGCGCACACACACACGCACACGCACGCACACTCAGACACGCACACTCAGACACGCACACACACTCAATTTGACCCCTTGCAGAAGTAAAAAGTCTGCACTTTAGTCAGCCACATACTTTAAACGCCATTCAACGTTTTGATTGAACGCCCGGAGAGCTGGAAGGATAGCTTTGCAGGGAAAAAGGGTAGCTAGCTTCGACCGTGATACGTATATACTAGCCGCAACCGCTCTAGTACACTGGAAAAAAGGCCACTCTAAAAATAAGTTACAAAAATCTGGCAATGGAACAAGTGAAAATTCGCTGGGTAAGATTTCTTGAGATAAGATGTGATATTTAGGCCTTTCAAGATAAAAGATATCTTGCCTGGGAAATTAGCTGGGAAAACTCATTTTAAACTATATTTTACTCGGATCAACAAGGATCAACAAGATGATCCATCTTATAAAAATGACACAGCAGCTTAAAAACCTTATGACGTGTCAAGAAAGCTTGTTTCATCTAAGATATGACTGAAAACAAGATATTTTCAAGACTCACTCACTTAGCAAGATATTCAAAAAACAAGTCCTTATATCTCACTGAAATGTTACTTGTTAGGTGATCTTATATTAAGTGTAACGAGATATTTATACTAGAAATTAGACAAATGTACTTGGTAAGATTTTGAGTTTTTGCAGTGCATCTCTCTGAGCCCGCTGCTCGTGTGATTGAATGGACCGATGATGAGGCGATCGAAGCCCTAAGATGTTATTACTTCTCATCTAAAACTCCCACCCGGGATGCCACTGTGAGTCATCGAGAGAGACAAGGCGTTGGAACTCAATTCCGCTGGGTCACGCACCATTTCCGCCACCGCTCATGGGCTTTCCTCAATCTCCGTCTGGAAAAATGGCGGAATTCCCTCCTGACGAACGAGTCACCGAACGAGGGCGGACTGCGCAGCGGAATGCCGTGGGCTCGGGAGCGTGGAATATAAAAACATCTTTGGCCCAGAGGAGGGGGAACAGAAAGCTGTGAAGTATAGGAAGGTGCTCTCTATTTTCTCACCCTTTGTTCTGCTCCCAAAATGCACAGACTAAAATAACTTTAAAAGATGATGCAGATGAAACACGCGTGGGCACACACACAAACACACACTCGCAGACGTGCACACACAGACACACACACACACACACACACACACACACACACACTGCATTAGGTCAATGGATAGCAAAGTGTCTGTACAAGAAATAGAATTTTTCTTCATCCTGTATGTGTATGTGACAATTAAACTTCTCAAATCTTCTTTTCTTTCTTTTCTTTTTTCTTTCCTCTTGTCTTTAATGACACCTCTGATAATGACACAAAAACACACCTCTATGTCTGTCACCTGCGCTGTGAATAAATTAATGACTCAACATGTTGTCGTTTGAGTCGAGTGAGAGATCGGGAAGTCGTAATTATATCCGTTTTGAAATTGTAATTCGTCACCTGCCAATAGGAACTCCCAGTCCGATAATTGCTTTTCACTTGCCTGCCTGACGCATGCATGTGAGGAGGACCTGTGTGTGCGTGTGTCGGTGTGAGTGTGAGAGTGTGTGTGTGTGTGTGAGTGAGTGAGTGTGTATGTGTGTGTGTGAGAGTGTGTGCGTGTGTGTATGTGTATGAGTGTGTGTGTGTGCATCCGTGCATGTATATGTGTGTGTGTGTGTGTGTGTGTGTGTCAGCTCCTCTGACGCAGCCGTCACGCCGGCGGTGCGCAGAGGAGGGGAGATGGCGGTGAAACGGGGCCTGCGCTGGTAATTTCCTGGATGGATGCCCGCTGCTCTTCATGATGCGGAGACAAGCGACTTATCCTCCCCGTCCTCCTCCTCCTCCTCCTCCTCCTCCTCCTCCTCCCTGCGCCATCGGGGTCATCGGGGGTCCGTTCGGGATGCGCGACTCAGGATGCAATCAAACGGTCCCCTCGACCAATCAAAAAACTCTGTGTATGTTTACGAAGTAACGGTGGGTAGCTCGTACACCCCTGGTATCCGAGAGATTGATTTATGACCTTATCGACTTAATTACCGGTGGAGAGACAGAGTTGACCCATGACGGGCCTTAACAGGTGGATTAGAGTGTTAAACAGACCTCAGTGGGTCGGGTCTGTAGTCGAGGTACATATATCACAGTGTGCGCACAGGTTACGGGTTGCGGCGTGTAATGTGTGTATGTAGACTGTATTAATCTCTTGAATATTAACTCAGATTTTAATAGAAATGGGGGGTGGGGGGGGTGGGAGAGAAACTGTGTCCTGATGAATTACGCCAGCGTGCCTATGGTTCCTTTTCCTGCCACGCTCGATCCTCATTCCTTATTAATATATTTATGATGTTTCATAATTAAGAAGAAAGAAAAAAAGTGATCGATCGCGCCCAAAATTAATCCTCCCGTGATGCTAATCGCGTGGAGAAAATTCGAAACGCGGCATCATCAGTCAGGCCGCGCCCCCTTCGGACTCAGTTGGGTATCAGTACACACACACACAGAGCACACTCGTTGTAACGTCATTATTGTGCTCCCCCCCCCCCCCCCCCACCCTCTCTACATCAGCGCCCCCCCCCTCACCACACTTCCTAGATAGAGAATGATTCGGAGCACCGGTGCAATATAATTCTGTGACATTCCGGCCCGCTCGCTCCAAATGCCTTTCGCTTGGCTAATGTGAACAGACCACAACGGCTTTACTCTTCATTTCCAAAGTCCGTGTGCCGGCGCCTCCCTCGTCAATCAGGTATTTTTTTGAGGGGTGCGTGATAAAAGTCTCTCCTGCACATAATAAAAACAAGAAAAAAAAAAAAAAAAAAAAAAAAAAAAAAAAAAAAAGAAAAAAAAAAAAAAAAAAAAAAAAAAAAAAAAAAAAAAAAAAAAAAAAAAAAAAAAAAAAAAAAAAAAAAACCTAACCCTAACCCTAACCCTAAAAAAAAAAAAAAAAAAAAAAAAAAAAAAAAAAAAAAAAAAAAAAAACAAAAAAAAAAACAAAAAAAAACTCAACCCCAACTTAAAAATAAAAAAAAAAAATAAAAAAAAAAAAAAAAAAGAGAAAAAAAAAAAACGATAAAAAACTCGCCGCTATACCACGTCGAGAAACATTACTGTTGCCGTGGAAGCAATGTTTCGCCCGGCGCCATTTTTCTCTTTGGCGAAACGTTGTTTATGACTGTAAGTGTGGTGCGCGTCATATGCCATAATTGCTACATTTATGAATGAGTAACTAAGACAGTCCCCTTAGCTGGGTAGCCGCGGTGCCCCCCTTCCCAGGCACGGCATTAAATCCCGGGAACGCTCCGAGCAAGGTCAGGGGTTGAGTTAATGTGTCGTTAAAAAACAAATGTTCCCTGTGCACCGCCATTGAGAGAATGAGAACTTCACCACACCTGCCACAAACACCGCTAGTGATCTGGAGTTGCAAGCCACGCGAGAAAGAAAACACCAGTCGTCCGTATGCCTTCGGTAATCATGTGTTACGAGATACAGGGATCGCACACGTGCTCACACACGCACACACACACACGCACACACACACACACACACACACACGCATTGTGTGTGTGTGTGTGTGTTTGTGTGTGTGTGTGTGTGTGTGTGTGTGTGTGTATGTGTGTGGCTGGCCAGGTTTAGTTTACACATTTAGTTTGCTACCTGGCCAGCCACTTTAGGGTAATGAAACAAAAATAGATGAGCAAATGGACCATGAAATATTGGTCAGCCAACAGGGGTGTGATGGTCACTATTAACCGGAGGGAAGGGGAGGGGCAGGGGGTGGAGTGGAGGGGGTGTGGGGTCCGGGGGGGGGGGGGGGGGGGTCAGGGGCAGGTGGTACGATGACGAAGTGGAGGCGGAGCCCGAGTGCCTGGCCGGGGTCCTAGCTGGAATACACTGTGAATGTCACTCCACTCCCAGAGGCTAAAGGGCGGGCAGTTTAACATTTAACACACCAATCACCCGCCCAGAAGCTCGGGACAGACCGCTTGGGGAACCACCCCCCCCACCCCCTCTCCCCTCCCTACCCTCTCTCCGCTCCCTAACTGTCCACAACAACAACAACAGAGGACATGCAGACAGACAGGCAGGAGGACAGACAACCTTGGACCGCATATGTGCTTTCTGTCTTGTGACCATTTCAGTGTCTGCCTTTTGGGTTTTTTTTGGGTTGTTTCCTTGTCACTTGTTTTTGACTGAGTTAATTGGTTAATTGGTTAATTTGCTAGTTGGCAATTGGTTAATTGGTTAATTTGTTAATTTGTTGTGTGTCCTGGTGTTGATTGCCTGGGCAGGGGGCAGCTGGTATATGAAAGCCAGTGTGGAAAGACCGCTTGCCAACTCCATATCAGCAGTGTTGTGTGTGTCTTAGTTTCATTAGAGTTGTTGATGTGTTATTGTGTAAGGCATGAATGAATTATCCCTGCAATTTACTGTTTTCCTGCACATTCAAGCTCTTGGACGCTGAGATGGAAGTGGACAAATTAGTATGTTCTGGTTGTTACCCTGTGGCGGGTTTGCAACAAAGTCGGGCAGGTGTGTCGGTACCTTTCCTGCCATTCTTCTATCTCAAAGGACCCCTATTTTACCACCAGGTGTGAGTGTGATTAGCCATTACAGACCGTTTCATAATCTCCCTCGAATCGCCCTCTAGAATGGCCCACAAGTGGGAGTGTCCACCCAGATGTATGGTGGCCGCTAGATCAGTCCACCAGCGCTACCCCGTGGACCGTAGCAATCGCTAGGCTTATCTATCCGTCATATGGTGGACACTCCCACTTGTGATGTCATTAGAGGTTGATTAGAGGGAAACTCTCTCATCGCCCAGATGACTCGAGACTTTGATCGAGACCCCGCCGGCCTCCAGCCAGATACGAACCATCCCAGAGACGGTGCTCGGTTCTGCGGTCGGACCGTACGTATTAATAAACCGCATGGTCGATTGATTATGGGTGAGATAAAAAAAGAAAAAGGGGGTTTGATGATATTGCCTGGATGGAGGTCGCGTGAGGCGCGAGGCGGGGAACCGAGTTGTGGATGGTCCATCCCGGCAGTGCTGAATTAGCGCCGCTACATTGTAATAGCTCATTAGCCAGTCCTCCACACGCACACACACACACACACACACACACACAAACACACAGACGCACACACAGACGCACACACATGTGGTCAGTCACGTGCATTGGCTGGCCGACTCATAGTGGGGGTGAGGGGGAGGCGGGAGGGAGAAGGGGGTGGGGGGGGGCAGATCGCACCACAGAGGAATCGGACATTCGGCCGCCAAATGTCATTAGGACCCGAGAACGGCTCTGTGGTTCCCAGCGGTTCTACTGCGATGACTTTGGGGCATTCTGTGCCCTTTCACAGTTTTTTGCGTCGAGAGGAGCACACACATGGAGGTCTTCAGCTTATTGTTGTGGTCGTGATTATTCATGCAGCTGCAGACGCGGCCGCCGCCACCAGGGAACATGGGAAGGGGATTAGCAGGCTGAGGGGGAGAGCTGCTTCAACCGCCTCGAGTTTACTTTCAGTTCCGGAAACCATTGAAAACGTGACGTCTCTGGCCGGCCCTGCAGCAGCGCTGAGCAACTTTTCTCAACGTGCCACACGCCTAATACAGTTTCTATTTATGAAGTGTACAAGATCATATGAGCCCCGAGTGTTGTGGTGGCGGGGGGGCTGGGGGGCTTGAGGGGAGGGCAATGCCGCTGCGGGTATGAGGATTTATTTTCAGAAAGCAATTTCCACGACTGTCGGTCAAAATAATACAAGCCATGCTTCTAGTTTGTGCCAATCCCAGCACTCGATCCACGCGAAATCACTTCATATTTCACATGCTCCTCTGGTGTATAAATAAATGCAGAGGGATTTATGTGATCCTCGATTGATGGAAGACGGTTATACATGTGATGGTGCTCTGAGAAAACAGACTGACTCACTCTGGCCTGAATACGTAAAACAGAAACCGTCGGAATATCAATTTAATTCGAGTAGGCTTTCAATTAGCCTAACCGGGGCCTTTTGGGAAATAAATAAATAAAAACAAGATGAAAAATGTGTCTTTCCTTAATTGTTTGAAGAAATGAACGAGTGTTTTGGGCAAAGTAACCGACGTTCGGTCGGCGGTGTTCTGGCGGTAAAGGTTAATGAGGTATGTGTGTGTGTGTGTGTGTGTGTGTGTGTGTGTGTGTGTGTTGGCTCTGAGGAGGAGAGACATCATGAAAGACAAAGCCCGCCTAGCGCCCGTGGGGGGCACCGTAATGACACCCTTCACATCTCATTATCAACCTTATTGATTAGACATGGGTCCCTGCCTCCTCCTCATCCTCCCTTTCACCCTGCTCACATACACACACACACACACATACACACACACACAGACACAAGCACACGGACGCTCATGCATACTCACACAGGCACGCACACACACACACACATTTTGAGACTGAGATAGAGAGAGAGAGAGAGAGAGAGATGGGGATGGAGAGAGAGAGAGAGAGCGAGAGAGAGAGAGAGAGGCAAGCACACACACACACACAACACACACACACCCACAAACACACACACACACAACACAACACAACACACACACAACCAACACACACAACCAACACACACCAACCAACACACAACACAAAGACAGAAAAAGAGAGAAACACACACACACACACACACAACACAAGCACACACACACACACACACGCATGCACTCACACACACACCATACACACACACACAAACACCACAACACACACACACACACACATTTTCAGACGAGAGAGAGAGAGAGAGAGAGAGAGAGGGGGGGAGGAAGGAGAGAGGAAGGAGAGAGGGAGAAGGAGAGTATTTCCTGTTCAACAAGTGTACATCCCAGCCAGGCTGTTAGGGGCTGCCACTCCCCTGGTCTCCTCAGCCTCCTACACACTCACATCACAACACACACACACACACACACACACACACACACACACACACACACACACACCACACACACACACACACACACACACACACACACACTCACTCTCACACACTCACACACACACACACGCACGCACGCACACACACACACACACACACACACACAGGTATATAGAAACCATTCTGTTCCATGAGAAAATGGCTTTAATGAGATGCAGTGATAGTAGATCAAGATCGAGCTGGATCCTCACAGGTGAGAGTAGTGCACCGTGTCCTCATGCTAGCCCACACACACACACACACATGCACACGCACATGCTAACACGCACACGCACATACGCACACGCACATGCTAACACGCTAACACGCACACACACACACACACATACGCACACATACACACACACACACACTCACACACATGCTAACACGCACACACACACTCACACACACACGCATGCACACATGCACGCATGCACACATGCACAACACAGATACACATGCACACACACACACACACACACACACATGCAAACACACACACGAGCACGCACACACACACATGCACACACACACACACACACACTGCACACACATGCACACGCGCACACACACACACCGCACACACACTCTCTGCTCATCATGGCGTGAATATCGGGAATATTTGACTTTGCCCTAACATATGTCCTTTACATCGTAGGTAATTTTCTTCCACAGAATGAATCAATGAGTGAATCTTTGTCCAAGAAACACACCTCTGCTTTGGTTTCCCAGCAGCTGAGCATATTCAGAGTCAGCTTATCTGCCAATCAGTGGAGTGAGCCTGGATTTCTGTGGTGCGTGGACATATTCTTTGTTAGGGATGGGGATGAATTGTCCCGGTGTAATTAACTTTTTCCGAATTGTGAAAAACTACAAACTATTTTAGCAGATGCCTTTATCCAAAGTGGACACAGTAGATTTAGATATATGTCGTTACGGAGCAGGTAGGGGTTATTAGGGCTTCAAGGATGTCTAAAGATAGGCTGAGGACATGGTGGCACCCAGACTCTCTTGGCCGGGACAGGAACACCCTTGCCAATGCACTGTCCCCGTCCAGAGACCCACCCAGCAGCGCCAACCCCAGTATGTTGTGTCCCCTGACTGGCCCAACAATGACAAATGACAAAACATCCTTTCTGTGGAGGTTACGCACATTATAAGCGTTCCCGTGCGTCTGTAGACCTCATACTTACTCGGCGGAGTTCCGTTATTAACCGACACTTCGAAACGGAAAACCTCTAAAGAGTTCCTCTTTGACCTTCCATACTGCGGAGAATCATCCTGGCATTTTCCACCCACCAAAATTGCATAATTTCATGCAATTTTGCGTCGTGTAGCGGGGTAGTGGATCTAATTATGGCCTCTCTGCATGCGGGAGCCTTCCCCCCGGCGGCAGCAGCAGCAGCAGCAACGAGGCAGCGAGTCTGTCCGCGACCGGCGCCCAGGCCCTGACCCGTGATATGAAGCCACGCCAGCCAGGCTAGCGGACACCACCAGAACCGGGCTGGGCTGGGCTGGGCTGGGCTGAGCTGGGCTGGGCTGGGCTGGGGCTGGCGGCTGGGCTGACTCGTGGTGGAAAGCAGGCAGCAGGTGGTGCAGATTGCACAGATGCTCCGCCCTCCCCCCTCCCACACCTCAGATGGAGGAGGAGGAGGAGGAGGAGGAGGAGGATGTGTGGGGACCGATGGAGAGGGGACGATAGGAAACCATGGAGACCAGACCACCCTGGTACTGGATGGGGCGGGGGGGGGGGGGCGCTGTGGTGAAGAGGGAGGAAATGATTGAGTGAATAGCAAGACAATGGAGGTTGATGGAGGGTTTGGCGGTGGTTGGATGAGATCATTCATTCATTCATTCTTTTAGAAAAATATAGATGAAGGAGGTGAATAAATAAGAAAAACAATCTGACCTTGAAACAGCTCATTTGACCATTGGACTGTAATATATCGCTGTGGTACATAAAGATAAGAATAGAGCAGCTTATAAGCATTCTTATTCTTACGCAGAGTCCAGGTGAACAGGTGAACAGGTGAGTCTTGAGTCTCTCGCTGAAGCTGGTGAGCAACTCTGCCTTCCCTGACACCAGCCCGAGCCCAGGAAGTGATGTCATCACCACATCAGGACAATTAAGCGACATTGTGTACACCGGGGGAATAAACTGTACGGTACACTCACTGCGTTCGGCGGTGTCGACGCCTCTTCAACTCTTGACTGACATCCGACACAGCAGCCGATGTGTTCCTGACAGCGAACGGCGCAAAACCACAGCGATGGTTTATTTAGAGGTGACAGCCATATTACCATTGCACACGAGAGCACATTATGCATATTTTAAAGCTGGTTGATATTTATTCAAATATATACAGTTTATAGCGACAAAAAATGGCCGAATATCATTATATTGAATACTCAATAATATATATATATATAGACCTGTACATAATGTATACAGTATATTTATTAATTCATTCATTATATTTTTCATTAACCATGTTATTCTGTATAGGCTGTAGAAGACACGTGTTGATATCAAATATGGTTATTCTGTGTATCATAATGTACATAATTTCTCATTAAAATGAAACGAAATGGAATTACAGCCACAAGCAGCAGATAGATAACGGTGGTGAAGTGGTAAAGAAGATATTATTACAATTATTAGGCTATACCATCTTTTTGACTGTCAAATCGTTGATCAATCGTATGATTAATGCATTTGCGAGAGAAGATTAGTAGCCCTATATTATGCTCACATGAGTTATGATGAAAATATGAAAAATATATATATCTGTTCCGCCCATTTAATTAATATATATAAAAACATAAATCAATGTCACATATACAGCAGACTGGGTATTCTTGTTGTGGTCCTCTCTCTCTCTCTCTCTCTCCCTCTCTCTCCCTCTCTCTCTCTCTCTCTGTCAAGCTTTTCCTGATTGGCTGGGATTTTAGAGCGAGTCAGAAGTGGGTGGATGCTTGTGGAGTCTACAGTACCTCGGCTGGGGGCTGCTGCCGCTTCTACTGCTGCTGGTGGTGCAGGTGGTGGTGCTACTGGTGCTGCTGGTGCTGCTGCTGGTGGTGGTGGTGGTGGTGGTGCCGGCTTCTAGAGACGTCGTTTCTCCGCATCGGAAGCAGGGAGCAGCAGGGAGCGACAGAAGAAACTTTGAAAACTCCTGTTACCTGTTCTCCGTAGCGGACGTCGTGTGCATTCAGGTGGGTGACAGATTTATATACTGTATATATCCAACTGTGTATAATAATAATAATAATAATAATAATAATAATAATAATAATAATAATTAGAATAATTATAATTATAATTATAATAAAATAAATGCCTTTACAATTCACAACAATAATAATAATAATAATAATAATATAAATGCCTTTACAATTCACAACAATAATAATAATAATTATTATTATTATTATAATAAAATAAATGCGTTTACAATTCACAACAACAACAATAATAATAATAATAATAATAATAATAAAATAAATGCCTTTATATAGCGATCCCTATACTGTATATTGCCTGATATATGTATATGTTTTAACGCTTACGACGACAAATCTACAGGCTAGACCAGAGTAAGCGTTCTGTTGAGGAGACTCTTCGTGTTTAACTTTAGAAGTTTGATTTTCTGCTAAACTGTTCCTTGGCACGTGGTGGGCGAGCCAATCAGCTAATGGCGGGAATCGGGCGCGCCAAAAAAAAACACCAATAAAAGGCTCCTGTCGTTTAAACGGTACAGAGGAGGACGGGGTACAGAGGTAAAGAACGATTATGACTGCGTGACATAGCCGGTAATGAGAGGTAATGAGAAGTAATGAGCACATTTTTGAGAAATAACCTTAATAATTCATGAGAAAATGTGTTTTATTTACACTCATATTCGGATGCTACAGAGATTCCCGAGAGAATTAGTCGACCACCGGTTTTCAGAATGTCTTATTCCTCCTCACTGTGTTATCTGCCTGTGATTTTAATGTCATATAATTCTAATAATAATTGGGAGCTAATAGTGGAGAGTGACAATGCCTCATAAATATATTGATGTGCAACAGGGCTTGCAGACGGGGCGCTGTCACTATTTACAAAGCCTGCTCGTTTGAAACCGTGATTTATCCGAAACCACATAAACACACAAGGTTAACACGGAATGTGAACCAATGTGCCATGAAATTATTGCGAACCATTCCGGGCTAAAATATTTCCGCGCCGCCGGGGGATGTGTCCTCGCCATCGATAGTGAGCCCTCCCTCGCCTCGATTCACCTTAGACGAGTACAAAGCACAATCCATTTTAAAACTGCCAGTCAAAGAAAAAATCTAATTTGGTCTTCATTATGTGGTTATGTGCCCCACCCAGGCTATCAAAACACTAAGTCATATATATATCTATATATATAGAGAGAGAAAGAGAGAGAGAGAGAAAGAGATAGATAGAGAGAGAGAGAGAGAGAGAGAGAGAGAGAAGAGATAGATAGATAGAATTCACAGATAGATAGCTTATAGAGGCATATAATAGTGTCTTGATGTATATTTATCTGTAGTCAGCTGTACTGCAATATTGAATAAGTGTCAAAATATTTAGTAGCCCTGCATTGAGACACAGTTCACATGGACATTGCCATATTGTTGTCTCAAGCATTAGTTGTCTTCGCTCCTCAAATGCTCCAATCTCTGCCACTTCCTGTCCCGCGCCGCCGCTGTCCCGTGTTGCGTATCCAAACCCCCGGGCCGCTTGAATAATGTAAGCGGCTTCTTGTTTACGACTATGAGTAATCCGGGTTTGGTTGCCCTCTGAAATTGATGGATGTGGTTTTCACCCACCCGGCAAGCTCTTCTACAATATCACGTGTGGCGGTTTCCGGGGACTGTTTTCTTGGGTGGACCTGTGGCCTGGGTGGTCAATGTACTGTATGTGGGCACTGTTGGGGTGGGCTAATTGTTGTGTCGGCGGTTGAGCGTGTTTTCGGCCGGTCGTGGAAAAACGAGCCCGTCGACGTTGCATATCTGCGAGATTCGTTGTGATCAGAGGAAGAGGAGGAGAGGAGAGTGAAAGAGAAAACCAACGTGTGGCGGGCGTTATAAAAATGTGCGAGCCGTCCCGTGTTCCCCCCCCCCCCCCTACTGCTGCTGTCTCAAATAGTGTGCGCTTCCCCCCTGACCTGGTTTTCCAAAATACATGGTTCTATACGTTACAGTGCGTGACCCAGTGCAGCAGCGCAGCAGCACCGTTCAGCATTCAGTGTCCGGGTGAATTCCCTGGGCAGCCCGGGTTTGTGCGCGCTCCTGTGCTCAGAAGGAGAAGACTCTGCACTATCTGGTAGGAGTGCTTCCAGCTCCCAGCTCCCAGCTCTGGAGTTCCCTCCCTCTCTGCTCGCTATAGGGTCGGGCGGGATTAGCGTTTAGCTCTTTTTTAATGTACCCCTCTACCCCTGCTGATAGGTAGGGCTAGATAAATATAGACATATGTGTCGAGAACACCCCCCCCCCACCTCTCTCTCTCTCTCTCTCTCTCTCTCTCTCTCTCTCTCTCTCTCTCTCTCTCTCTCTCTCTCTTGGGGCAGTAATCCCATATGGCTGATATGGGATGATGGCAATGTCAACTCTATATGAACACATTCACTCTCTCTTTAACGCTTATAGGGAGACCCCCCCCTCACCACCCCACGCCACGCCACCCCACCCCAGCCCTCTCCTCCATCACGACCCCCACCAGCAACATCACCATCACCACCAGCACCAGCAGCACCACCACCACCACCACCACCACCACTGAATGTAATGCCTGTCGGCCAGCAGGCACCGCTGACTCCATCAGCAACGCGAGAGAGGAAAGTGGTTTGTGTCTCGCTACATCGTTTGAGATTTGACAGCGGCAATGCGATGAAACGCGGAGACGATGTGTGTGTGTGTGTGTGTGTGTGTGTGTGTGTGTGTGTGTGTGTGTGTGTGTGTGTGTGTGTGTGTGTGTGTGTGTGTGTGTGTGTGTGTGTGATGGGATTGCTTCTCGATGTCCTCTCTTCATATATTCACAGTCTCCAGATCAAGGGTGGTGTTTTCGGTCATCGACACTGCTGTACCCTGGGGTCTCTGATCATCACCTCAGCTGGTGGTGGTGCTCCATTAGAAAGATGGGCCCCGACCCCCAGACCCCCCCCCCCCCCCCCGATCACCTGCCTTCCCCGACTGGGGGCTATCAGTCTGGATTAAGGACCTGGAGGGAGGGGGGGGGGGGGGGGGGGTAGGGAGAGATGGAGGGGGGGAGGGAGGGAGATAGGGTTAGAGAGAAGAAGAGAGAGGGGGAGGGATAGAATAATTGTGAGAGAGAGAGAGCGCGAGTGATGGAAAGTGAGAGAGATGAAGGGAGAGAGAGAGAGAGAGAGAGAGAGAGAGAGAGAGAGAGAGTACGAGAAAAGAACGCCTGACAGGCTACCAATGGAATCTGCTGACTGCTCAGTACAGTCAAGTCATTTCAGTTAAGCTCTCCTCTCCTCCTCCTCCTCATCCTCATCCTCCTCCGTCCTCGCTGTGGATTGGGCCGGGCTCTCCGATGGGCCACCGCTGTCCTAAATGGGGGCCCTTTTTAAATTCCCATTAAAACCCACCCCCACCCCACCGCCATGCTTCAAGCCTGGTAATTAAGACCCCCATCCTCCTCCGACACCCAGGACAGTGGATGGATGAAGGTGACGTGGCTCCTCCCCCTTCCCCCCTCCCACCTGTTTTTGTGTTCTATCTGTCCCTGCAGGACCCCTGGCTTCACGGCCGCTGACTTGTTGTCAGCCCGGATCAGAGCCGTCAGCACTGAGTATCGCCCGACTTTATTTCGGGTTTGATACTCTTTGGAATTTTTGGAGAATCAGCGTTTTCTTTTCCCCTTCCCACCTCCTCCTCCATTGTTCAGTTGTTAAGTCTCCCCTTTCATCATCCGAACGGGTGGGCTGGATTTACGGGCCTTTGCTCCCCCCCTGATACTCAACGAGGTCATTTATGCGTGCGGACTATCGGCTATGAATCTGTCAGCGTGTTAAAAAAAAATGTCTTCTCCGCACTAGCGATAGCGTTGTGTGGCGTCCGGCCGCTCACCTTTCAATCACCTTTCAGTTTTGTAGCTTTTCGTTTTCCTTCTTGTTGACGACGGCTCCACACGCAGCCTCCTTCTCGACCGCTGTCCCGTGCTTGTGCTAACGTCAGGTCCCATGGTCTTCCTCCCTAGTATTAGTAGTAGTAGTAGTAGTGTCCTGGCATAGCCTGTCTGGTACTTACTGAACTCAACTCTGCATGTCCATCCGTCCGTCCCCAGATGGGCGTGCTGACAGTCAGGTGCTGCCTGACTCTCTGTGGTGGTGATGATGACATCTCGGTGTCTCCTGGTCCTCCTCTCTCGCCCTGCTCCTCCAGTGTGTGTGTGTGTGTGTGTGTGTGTTCGTGTTGGGGTGTGTGTGTGGGTTGTGTGTGGGGCTTCCTTAGGAGTCTCTTTTAGGTTTTTCCTCTCTCGCTCGATTTGCCCCCACCCACCCACGACCCCACCCACCCACACACACACACCACACACACACCACACCACACACACACCCACACACACACACAAACAGCCACCCACACACACACACACACACACACTTCACACACACACACCAGGGACACACACTACACACACACACACACACACACACACACACTCTTTTTGGTTTATTTCTGACAGGTGCCGGCTGCCTCTGGGCTCCCTGGGTGTGGCTTTCCTGTGTGGTTACGGGTCCGGGCAAAAGTATTGATATTATATCGATACCCTGATGTGATATGAGACTAGATATTGGATTATATTCGTATATTTTGGCGATCGTAATATCGTGATTAGGGCATAAGTGTGGTCTTTTGCTGGTTTTAAAGGCTCCATTACAGTAAAGTGATGTCGTTCTCACTGTTCTCATTTCTATTGTTTGCTCTTAAGTTCTCAATAAAACGAGAAGATACTCCCAAAGTATGTTTCATTTGTAAGCATTTAATTCACAAAAAATGTAAAATACCATGTGGCTATTTTATATCCTTAGACTGGATTTCTTCAATTACCGGAAGACATGCTATATATATCGCGATATATATCTTTATTAAGATATGAAATGATCTACATCAGGATCGAAGATTTTGGCCATATCGCCCAGCCTGAGTCAGCCCAACCCACCCCCACCCCATTGCCGTACCTCCTGGCGCCGAAGTATTCGACGCTCCGTCATGGTGTTATTATATAACTACCTCAACCCCGCCCCCCCCCGCCCCCTGGGTCTCCTCGCCATAATTCTTCATAACTTCATGAGGTCATTAGCCGTGAGGTTGGCCACAGCAGCAGCTGGGCTCCGCCTCCCTCGGCACAGACCCATGTGGTGTCTGAGAGGCTCGGCTGGCCAGATTAGAAACGCTCTCGACATGGCATGCTCATTAGCTCACTCTGGATGACTCTCGCTCTCTCTCTCTCTCTTTGTCTCTGTGTCTCTCTGTGTGTCTCTCTCTCTCTTTGTCTCACTCACTTGTCTCCCGCTGTCTCTCGCTCGCTGTCTCTCTGTCTCTGTGCCTCTCCGTCTCTCTCTCGCTGTCTCTCGCTGTCTCTCTGTCTCTGTGCCTCTCCGTCTCTCTCTCGCTGTCTCTCGCTGTCTCTCGCTCGCTGTCTCTCTGTCTCTGTGCCTCTCCGTCTCTCTCGCTGTCTCTCTGTCCGTGTCTCTCCCTCTCTTGCTTTTTCTGTCTCTCTGTCTCTCTGTCTGTGTGTATCTCTCTCTCTCTCTTGCTGTTTCTCTCTCTCTATCTCTGTCTGTGTGTGTCTCTCTCCTGTCTTTTTCTCTCTCTCTGTCTCTCTTTCTCTCTGTCTCTTGCTGTATCTCTGTCTCTGTCTCTGTCTCTCTGTCTGTGTGTGTCTCTCTCTCTTTGTCTCACTCACTGTCTTTTCGCTGTTTCTCTCACTGTCTCTCTCTCACTGTCTCTGTGTCTCTTTGTCCCTCTGTCTCTCTCTCTCACTCTCTTGCTCTCTCTCTCGCTGTCTCTCTGTTTGCCTCTTCCTCTCTCTCTCTCTCTCACTCTCTTGCTCTCTCTCTCGCTGTCTCTCTCTGTCTGCCTCTTCCGATCTCTCTCTCTCTTGCGCTCTCTCTACATGTCTCCTTCGCTGTGCTTTCCGTCCCTGCATACACCAACCTCTCTGCATGGCCGCATACCATTATACATAACTTTACACTAACTTTGCTCGCTGTAGATTTGTTCCAGTTTTTCCCTCCCCCTACCCACCCTGCACCCCCGCCCCCCCTCACCCCCGTCCCTGCTTCGTCTCTCCATCACTCCTCTCCTCATCCCCTCATCGTTCACTCACTCACTCACTCACTCACTCACTCACCCGCGGATCTCCCTGCATTGTCATTACTGTGTGAATAATTCATGTTTGTGATTTGGGTCTGTGAATTAAAGATGGGCTGTAGGTGGGTCTGCGTGGTCGGACACTTATTCAGCCTGACTGCTGGGGCGCGGTGGCTCAGCGGGAGGGCAGACCTGGGCGTGCGTGCGTGGTGTGTGTGTGGAGAAGAGAGGAAGAGAGGAGAGAGGAGAGAGAAGAAGGGGAGAGGGAGAGAGGAGAGGAGAGGAGAGAAGGAGAGAGGGAGAAGAGAGAGAAGAGGAGAGGAGAGAGAGAAAGGAGAGGAGAAGAGGAGAAGGAGAGAGAGGAGAGAGAGAGAGAGAGAAGAGAGAGAGGAGAGGAAGAGAGGAGAGGAGAAAAGGAGAGGAAGAGAGGAGAGAGGAGAGGAAGAGAGGAGAGGAGGGAGGAAGAGAGGAGAGAGGAGAGGAAGAGAGGAGAGTGGAGAGGGAAAGAGGAGAATGAAGAGAGGGGGGGAGAGAGGAGGCAGTATGGCATCAGATATGTCATGAGCGCAATAATAAATGCTTATGAGCAAATTATATTATTTCACATGTGCAGATGTTAACTGCCACAAGAGTACATATGCCAAACAAAAAGGACACACACAATGATGGACTGCCATGACCTAGTCACACACAAAGGGCGTGCTTGCTCGTGTGTGTGTGTGTGTGTGTGTGTGTGTGTGTGTGTGTGTGTGTGTGTGTGTGTGTGTGTGTGTGTCTTGATTCGTTGTGTGTGTGTGTGTGTTTGGTTTGTTGAGGATGGGTGGGGTGGGATGGGTGTTTTTCCAAAACCAATTATTCCGGTTGGGAAAACAAAACACGTGTGAGACATTCGGCCGGTTGTGAACCATCGATCCATTCCAGTGGGAATTACGTTTCCTATTTCCCTCCTTTTTCACTTACTGCTGTCTGTTCTATGATTCAAGATTCAATATTCAAGAACATTACAACATAAAAAATAAATAAAAGGCAATATATAAAAAAGGTACAAAATATGAAAATAAAATCTAGAATGAAAAGATATAGAATAAGGTCAGTACAGACCATGCATGTCTGCATGTCTGCATGTCACCAGCCTACTGTGTGGCGGTGGTGAAGGCACTAGCTAGCGGGGAGCATATTGGCCAGTTTGGTCTCTGACACGTCTAAGCTAAGTCCGCTAAGTCACGACCCCCCCCCTGCTGCACCCAGGTCCCCCCCCTGTGGCGAGACACATCTAGAGCAGCCACCTGCACGGCCTTGGCGGGCAGGCGGGAAATCAGGCAGAGCAGCCAGGCGGGAAGGCAAGTGCAGGCAGGCAGGCAGGCAGGTGCCACCGGCTGTCCTCTGTCGTGTTTAGCGCCTCAACATAATCAGGTCTGTCACATTTGTCCGTCAATTCTTCCTACCTTCAGACTACCCCCCCCCCCCCCCCCCCACACACACACACACACACACACACACACACACACACCCCACCCACCCAAACACTCGCCCTCCCACCTTCATCGTCCTGGTGCCCCGATTGAAAATTCCCCCTGCGTTATCCACACACACACACACACACACACACACCTATATACAGTATATGCTGTATATAGGTGTGCACACAGACACACACACACACACGTATATATAGATACACACACGTATATAAAGATGCACACACACACACACACAAGCATACACACACACACAAGCATACACACACGCATATATATAGACACACACACACACACACAGACACACATACACACACAGAGATGTATGCACACACACACAGATGCCTGCATGCATGCACACACACACACACACCACACACACACACACACACAGGTCTGCCCTCCCGCTGAGCCACCGCGCCCCAGCAGTCAGGCTGAATAAGTGTCCGACCACGCAGACCCACCTACAGCCCATCTTTAATTCACAGACCCAAATCACAAACATGAATTATTCACACAGTAATGACAATGCAGGGAGATCCGCGGGTGAGTGAGTGAGTGAGTGAGTGAGTGAACGGTGAGGGGATGAGGAGAGGAGTGATGGAGAGACGAAGCAGGGACGGGGGTGGGGGGGGGGGGGTAGGGGAGGATGCAGGTGGTAAGGGAGGGAAAATCTGGAACAAACACAGCAGAGCAAAGGGTAAAGTTTGCGCCTTAAATGGTATTGCGGCCATGCAGAGAGGTTGGATTGTATGCAGGCGGAAAGCACAGCGAAGGAGGACAAGAGAGAGCGAGAGAGAGCGAGAGATGGGAAGAGGCAGACAGAGAGAGACAGCGAGAGGAGAGAGCAAAGAGTGAGAGATGAGAGCGAGAGCAAAAGAGAACAAGCGAAGATGAGAGCAAGAGAGTGAGAGCAGAGAGACAGAGGGACAAAGGACACAGGAAACAGCGAGAGAGAGACAGCAGAGAGAACAGGAGAGAAACAGCGAAAAAGACGCGTGGTGAGACAGAGAGAGAGGAACAACACACCAGAACAGAGAGACAGAGACAGAGACAAAGATACAGCAAGAGAGAGGAGGAGAAAGAGACAGATGAGAGAAAAGACAAGAGTCGAAGAGACACACACAGCACAGAGATAGAGAGAGTAGAAACAGCAAGAGAGAGAGAGAGATACACACGCATAGAGACGTAGAGACAGAAAAGCAAGAGAGGGAGAGACACGGACAGAGAGACAGCGAGAAGGACATGCGAGAGACAGCGAGAGAGACGGAGAGGCACAA
>PIJE02000379.1:327845-371021 GCA_002895965.2 Coryphaenoides rupestris | reverse complement strand
AGCGCTCCGGAGTCGGGACATTTTTCAGCCTTCCAAGAGGACCAAGTCTGAAGTGTGGTCGTACTTTGGATTTTACAAGAGTGCTGACGGAAACCTGATTGAAGATGGTTACCCAGTCTGCAGAACATGCAGAAAGAAAATCGCTGCGAAGGGAGCAACACGTCAAATCTTCTCTCTCATCTTCGTGACCACCACTCACAACTTTGTAGCGAATGCAAGGTAAGTTTTAGCTCAAGCAATGCATGATGTGGGGACTTCGGAATGGGTCATGGTTTGTCCGTCTAACTTGCTAATAGCTTGTCAATAATGTAAACTGAGGCGTTCGCTGTGACGTACTCTTGTAAAAACATTACACGTCAAAGTCAAAGTTAGTGTTTTATTTGTCACATGCACCAAATAGCTTAGCGTCATCAGAACAGTGAAATTCTTGTGACCTGGCAGGCAACATCCACACAGTAGCAAGGCATAAAAATAAAAATATATATAAAGATATAACAAGAGTAACATAACAATTTAAATGAAAAGCTAGCAGCAGTTTACAGGGTGTAGGAGTGGGGAATATAGGAATGGAGAGAATATTCGCAAGGAATATTAAATTAAATAATATAAATATATGCAGGTCCTGATGACATACTGTATCTGGACAAGTACTGAAGACCTGTGCTAACCAGCGAGTTACAGTGTTCACCACAACATTCAATACTCAATATTCTGCATCGTGGACTTCCTGACCGGCAGGCCCCAGGTTGTCAGGGTGGGCAGACACACCTCCAGACCCCACACCGTGAACACTGAACACATCCTCAGCTCCCTACTGTACTCCATGTACACACATGACTTTGTGGCCAGGTCCAGCTCCAACACCATCGTCAAGTTTGCGGATGACACAGTGGTGGGCCTGATCTCCGGTAACGATGAGAAGGCCTACCTAGAGGAAGTTGCTAACCTGTCACTCTGGTGCCAAGACAACAGCCTCATGCTGAATGTCTCCAAAACTAAGGAGCTGATTGTTAGGAGGACAACATCAGAGGACTTACACACCACTGGGGATTAATGGGACTGCTGTGGAGAGGGTGAGCAGCTGCAGGTACCTGGGAGTCCACATCACAGAGGATCTGACTTAGACTAACACTCTGGTGAGGAAGGCGAAGCAGCGCCTCTACCACCTGAGGCAACTGAGGAAATTCCGAGTCTCCCGGAAGATTCAGGCCCTCTACACTGGTGCGGTGGAGAGCTTCCTGACAAGAAACATCACTGCCTGGTTCGGCAACAGCTCCTCTCAGGACAGGAGGGCTCTGCAGAGGGTGGTGCGTTCGGCTGCGCACTATTGGCACTACACTCCCCACCCTGCAGGACCTGTACTCCAGGAGGTGTGGAACCAGAGCCTGCAGGATCATGAAGGATCCTCACCACCCCAACAACAAACTGTTCCAACTGCTGCGGTCAGGCAAGCGCCTCCGCAGTCACACTGCTAGAACAGAGAGACTAAAACTGAGTTTCTTTCCGCAGGCCATCAGGACTGTGGACTCTGACCTCATCTGGGCACACATGCTTATGCCATATGACACATGCACATATTGCAAATATTGTACATATTCTGATTCTAATCCCTCCAATTTAAGTTATCTATAGTAATAATTTGCACATTCTGCTGAGCATTGGCACTTTTCAATTCACTGCATATCCTGTATGTGTATTTGACAAATAAAGTCATATAAAGACACATCAGGTCAGGTCTGCCTGAATATAGCAGTCACTACAGTTCTGAAAACAGCAGTCAGTACAATCATGAACACAGTCAGTACAGTCCTGAAAACAGCAGTCATTACAGTTCTGAATATATCAGTCAGTACTGTCATGAACAGTCAGTACAGTCCTGAACACAGCCAGTACAGTCCTGAATATAGCAGTTGGTGCAGTCCTGAATGTAGCAGTCAGTGCAGTCCTGACTAAAGCAGTCAGTACAGTCCTGACTAGAGCAGTCAGTACAGTCCTGAACACAGTCGGAAAAGTCCTAAATATAGCAGTCTGTACAGTCCTCAATAAAGCAGACTGTACAGTCCTAAACACAGCAGTCAGTACAATTCTGACTAAAGCAGTCAGTACAGTCCTGAATACAATCAGTACAGTCCTGAATATAGCATTCAATACAGTCCTGAACACATACCTTACAGTCACATTGTGGACACTTTGGTCATGTGGTATACTGGAGAATTATGGCCCAATACTAAACACAGACAAACAACCAGACACACACCTGATTCCTCAAACACAGAAAAAGAAGTTGGCAGGTTTGATTTTTGTACATATGTGTGTGTGTGTGTGTGTGTGTATGTGGCACCAGTGGCTCAGGAGAGAGCAGTTGTCTGGCAACCGTTAGATTGCAGGCTTGATGATTTGATGAACAGTGCCCAGGTGACACCTAACCCTAAATGCTCCTGACAAGCTACCTTGTGTGGTTGACACCGCCGTCTGTGTATGAATGGGTGAATGTGAGGCAATGTAAAGCACGTTGGATGAAAGTGCTGTGTAAATGCAAACATGTACATGTGTGTACATTTGCCTTGGTTGCAGGGGAGACCAGGGAGGAAAGGCGTCATAGGTGAACCAGGACCTGAAGGATTGAAAGTGAGTGATTTAGCCATAATAATACAACTAATACAACTTCATCTTCCAGCTGCGATGTGATCACAGTCTGAACCTGAAGTTTGAACATATTAAGCTCCAAGTGCTAAATGAGAGACATCAGCCATGCCGAATAACAATAAGCAACACAACTTGTGCTGGTGTCCACAATAGTTTTCAAATGAAATACCAGATGATGTGTACTATTATGAATAATGATCAATGACGTAACTCTCCTGGCTTCACAAAAACATCCAATATACTTTGTCAAAGTTCCGTTGTTGTGGCGATTCTGCTGAGCATTTAGCATGAACTCGCCCGCCATAAACAATAGCAGTTGCACTCGCTGGTGAGTCTTTGTGATAAGACATTTTGTAAAGTATTTTTATAGCGATACACTTTCAGAAACTCACTCGCTCATTTAAAAAGACAAAAGTATTTGTGGTAAGAGCTGCTCACACTCAGTGTTCTTCAGCAGAATTATTCCAGCAAAGTCATTTTTAAATAAATATATTATATTCATATAAATATCGAAATATTAATTATCTACACAGGTTTTAGTGAATTCAAGTGTTTTCGTGGCTGAAATCACCCAGGCCGGTAATGTTTTTTACTGAGACAACTTAAGGAAACACCAAAAGTGGTCAAGTGGAGCGTGCAAAGCTTTTAGGCTGGAGGCTGTATACCAGTTATTTCATGTTCTTAGCACCTGTGGTTTCCGTTGCCATCAGACATGTTGCTCGTGTTAATTAAGAGAGGAGTTCTAGCTTACTATCATTACACAAGCTATCATTAAGGCGTTAACAGCAGACCGCAATGGGACAGCCACAGATGAACTCGCAGCGCTGTTCCCCATGTGTGTGCAATCTGTTACTGGAGCATTTGTTTATCCGACATCCTCTGCAAGTTGTTGGCAGGCTTCTGGCGCCGGGACAGAGGGGCTCTGTATTCACAGGACACTAACAGACAAACCTTCTTTGATGTCTTCTTTTTCCCTGTTGTTTTTTTTTCCATTTCGCAGGGAGAGAAGGGGGACCTAGGAAACCTCGGGAAACATGGGGTGCAAGTGAGTCTGCTGCCCCTTAGCACGACACTAGCGGTTCGTCTCTTCCGCACTCTTGATGCGAAACACCTATGGGGGCGCGACCCTACCCTTCCTGCTTTCGTGTCGTGATTATCAAGGTTTTTCATTAAATCCCCATACGAGACAGTCCTCCCACTCCCACCACCCCCCCCCCCCGGAATGTCACTGTAATGGTTTGTTTTGGTTGATAGTGTTGCCCTAGAGGTGGCACACATCCTGTAGTGTTCACTAAGTGCTCCCAGAGATGTTTTCCTGATCTCATCTCCTCACTTTTACTGCCCAGCTGAATGTGGATTCTGTGGTATTATTGGTGGGAGAGAGAGGAGATCAACCCAAAAAACTGGATTTAGTCTTTATTGTTTAATTTGAATGGAAAATATCATGAATTTGTATGTATTAAAAGTGCTTTCAGTAGTTATGTCACTAATGCTCTCATTTGCAGTGCTACGAATATCATTATAGTTTTCGTGTCAACCATTTAACTTTCAGTACACTAATATGAGTGGCACTCGTATCAGAAAATAAACCCTGGAATTAGTTGTGCATCAACTTCAGACATTTAATAGCAATTGAATAGTTTATTCCGTCCTGCATCCTACTTTTAGCCAGATTTATTTCTCTTGCCCCCGTCAACTTCATACTCAACATAAACATGCACCGCTCAACATGTCCACAGTAAAGCCCAGTTGGCCTTCCTGCAGGGCCTCTCAACGCTAATATTTGCATTCTGTTCATGGCTGAGGCCGCCAAGACAGTGTTGTAGACACATGTGAAGCACTCCCAAAATAGAGAGCACTTTGCGAAGCATTCATTAAATCGTTGGTACAAACATATTGAAACAGGGTGTAGGTCCAAGTGAAAGCCATTGCATCAATATCAATCTTCAAACTGCATTAGACATATGAAGACCTGAGAGAGTGACTCTGGTTAGCTAATACAGACTACCTTGGGGTCAATGAATGGATGAAGGCCACCACTGTCTTTCTTCCCTAAATAACGTTGCACCGGCAAAGTACGTCATTACAGAGTCCCATGAACTGTTGATTGCCCTCCGTGGAGTGTGTGTTGTTGGTGGCTGGTTTAAGCAGCCTGATTAGACTGATTAGGCTGGTTGAGGCTGCACACCAAGAAAGCGCTGACATGTTTGTGCTCCCCTGAGTGTATGTGGTGATGGCTGGTTTCTCCTGTGCTCGTTGATTGGCCAATGCACCACAGGTGTGCAGCCTCATCCAGCCTCACTCTTGAGCCTAGTCAGCCTCAGACTCAGGCTTGAACCCCCCTTCTTCCCATCCAAAAGAAGTGATATAAACTGAACTGTTAATAGAATAACATAAACAAGCAGACTCTTTACAGGCCTTACCTAAATAAAAACAACAACCCCCAAACCCCATCGTCTCCACACCTCCCCAGTGTGACCAGCCAAACCCCCTCCCACTCCATCCTGGATAGTGGAGGCTTGGGGCTGGATATGGGCTGTTGCAGGGTTGTCTAGATGGGCTGGGGGGGAGGCACGAAAGTAAGGCGATCCTCCACCTCCACCAGGGTGACGAGGCACTATACCCATCTCCCTCTCGGAGGACCTGGGCTGCTGTGGGCTGGTTCCAGAGGTGGCTAGCTGAAGTCGGTTGCTTGTGTCGTTCGCTGCGCTGCCTCCCCCAGTCCTCCGCTGGGCCACACCAGCAACCGTTGCTGTCGTCAGCGAAAGGTTCTGGTGCTGGGAAGTGGATGCCCATCACCGTCCCCAGGCAGCCTTCCGGTGTCCCTTCTGGGTCAACAAGGCCCCGCGTTGGGCAAACTGTCAGGGTGACAGTTAACTCTGACACACGCCACTAGAATGGCTTTGCTGGGGCTCCTCCGAAAGACCAGGACACAGCTAGACGTTGTTAAACTGGATCATTTGAGATCTGGAAATGTCTGGTAGGCAGATAGGCAGGTGGTAACTACTAACCTGTCAGTGCTCTCTGAGTGGCTGGTTGATCCTGTGAGCCTTGATTGGTCAATACACCACATTTGTCATCCATACACAGGTGTGTATGGATGGTTGCAGGGATTAAAGTTCTCTGTCACCACGACGGATTTCCGTCAATTAAATTTCATAGAGGCCATGCATGAGATCAGTGTAGATCAGAAGAGAAAAAATTGGTTGATTACTGCGCTAAAACTGAGAATACTGCCTAGCATCAACCAAAGTAAGCGAAAGTTTGGGCACATTTTGGGTATTGCAAGAGTGCTGACGTAAAGTTGATTGAAGATCGTTACCCTGTCTGCTGAACATGCAGAAATAAAAGTTACTGCTATCTTCCGGGTCATCTTCATGACCATCACCCGTTACTTTACAGCCAAGGCAAGTTAAGTTTACTTTTAGCTAAATGCATGATGTGTGGAAAGATATGTGGGGAAGAAGTTCTGTATACATGTGTGTTACGGTGATCTACGAGTGCGCAGCAGTAAAAGTTAATCACTATCGGCGCCATAGCGTGTACCATCCAACAACATGTGTGCAACAGAGTTTTTTAACTGAATGGAACGACTGCAAATTCAAGACATTAGTGGCTGTTCAGTGATGTCAAATTAACTCATTAGCCTCTACTGCAGCTTTAGAGAAAACACGCATTGGAGACAAGCCAACCCCCCCCCCCCCCCAAATACCCCAAAACAACAAAAATATTCTGGTATATTTTGGTCACGATAATGGTGATAGGACATTTTTATACCTTTTCCCTTTAAAATGCTATTGGTCTTGATTATTTTAATCAAGTGTCGGTTAAAGCCTTATTACAACTTGATGGCTGCATTAGAGAACAGCAGCAATGTTTATGCATGGAGTGGTGCTGAAATAACATAATTCTACTGGCGTCGGGGACTAAGGGTGTGTACACACCCCCAGGGTAGGAAAAACTTTCTTCTCGTTTCGCTCTTTAATATGAGAGAGAGAGAGAGAGAGAGAGAGAGAGAGAGAGAGAGAGAGAGAGAGAGAGAGAGAGAGAGAGAGAGAGAGAGAGAGCTCATGTCATGTCTCTAACCATGGCTTCATGGTTAAAAATCAGCCCAGACTGCTCGGGGAAAGCACAGCTCTAAGAGTCCTTCTCTCTGTGAGGCTCCCATTCTGGCCGAGGCCATGCCATCAGCCCAAAGCCCATGGAAGGGACTTCCCAATGGCAGAGTATACAAGGTACCGTTCACCTTCATGCCCCAATTATGGGATTGAAGGAAGACATGGAGACAGCATTCCCATGCCTGCAGGCTGCATCTCTCTCTATCTGCAACTCTAAGCCCGGGGGTGGACTTGTGTTGAGTTTGTATTACTTTCCTAGTCCTAGTGCTCAGTATTCCTTTCAACTCATCTAGTCCTTGAGTTTATATAGAGTGTATATACACGCTGAATTCATTGCAATAAGATTTGCGGCCCACTATTGACAAACAAACAGGAAAAATGAAAAAAACAAAGTTCACATTTAAAAAGTTGCTTACACACATCCTCTTTCAAGTCATTACAAAGGAATGAGGTTACTATACCCAGGAACAGGGAACTACAGGTTATCTCAGCTTCTATTTAAGCACTTGTGTATTTTAAGGTATCTGTCAACGTGCATATTCCCAGTGTAAGCACTGCCGCCATCCATGTGTATCTGTTCATTCGGAACTGTGAAAATATGACACATAACAACCATTGCAAATAACATAACGCTCCACTGGGAGGCACTGTTGTGGAATGCTGCGGACTGGTCTTTCCCGACAGTCCCTCACGCCGTTCCCTCATTCATTGACAATAACTGCACCACAAGTTTGTATGGGGGCTTCATCAACATGATTTGTTGTCTATGTTTCCAGACATCCAGATGGCCGTGGTCATGTAGCATGCATACAGGCGCCGCTGTGAGATCTTGTAGCATCACATTCACGTAAGCCATAGCCATAGTTCCCATCTCACTCTTAAAAGTTATTTTCCTACACAAAATGAAACCATACTTCGAGTAATGAACACATCCTCCATAAATTACGCATTAGATTTGTCCCGACAAACACAGTGAATTCAGTGCCGTTAGGCTATTTTGAGCACGACACCTGCTGTGTATGGCTGTCAGCGCTCCACCTCACCTCTCCCCTGCTTGGGTTAGGCTGGTGCCGGGCCAAACCACAGCCCCCTTCCTCCCAGATGTCTGGTCTGGAAGTGGTTTAAGCCCCCCCCCCTCACAGCTCGCTTTTATTTACCATGGCTGTATTTACACGAGCAAGCCATTCTCTTTGTAGACACTTGGAGTTTACTGCGCTAATGCTCGCAGATCAACAGCCATCACTGCTTAAGCCGTCGTTCTAAACGGAGATGTGATTGAATTTGCCTGCTCTCACTTTATGATTCAATATCAGCTTGCAGTCTGGGCTGGCTTTGAAAGTCTGTTTTGTTGGTTAAAGTAAGATTCCACAAGCATATACTGGAAGGTTTTGTCGTGAAAAACGTTTACACTTGCAGCCGCGAGTGGATGCACTGGATTGTATTAAGCCTGAAACACATCCTGCCGTTGAAGATCTATGATTAATGCATTCTGTAATATTGAAATGTATGTAATTGTGTTACCTCTATTTTTTGTTACAAATGTTCAATGCAAACAAGGCTTTGTTTGAAATGTTCCGAAAGCTGCATCACTAAGTCTAGCGCATAGAGTTGTGTGCATTCAATTGGAAATTAAAGGAGCTGTCTGGTAAAACCTGACACCCATTGTTTCAAATGGGTACTGCAGTCCAAACTCACAAGATTGGGGTGAGTTGTATCCGCCCACCGCCAGAGGGGTGATCAGATAATGTACACGTTGGCAATTTATCTACACCAGCTCATTGTGGATGTTAGCTGGCTGACTTTGTTTATGGTCACACAGATATAAGCTATCAGATATAAACAATCCAGTCGCTGTTCGTTTGCTTCCATAGCTGCGACACTGTGGTTGTGCCAATTTGTTTCATACAGTATATGGCAAACCAGGGTACTTACGGAATATTGAATCACACAGAACAAAACTAATATTCCGGAGAACATACTGGCCTGTAATATTGTTGTCGGAAAAGCCAGTTTTTCGACTTGTCTTTGACATATCATGGTCATTTTATGATTTAGTAAATATATTGTTGTTGCATATAACTACTTTAAGAACCAGTAGGCCTCCATGAAGGATTTGCTTCTTTCCCTGAATCGCTGACAAATCATTGTTGTCTTTAAAGGTACAACTGATAACATTTATAACGTTCAGCCACTAGATGTCGCACTCCCACTCCCCCCTTCCATTCCATTCCATTCCAGAGGTTGCCGGGTTCATTGCGCAACCTGCATGGTTGAATGGAGTGAGACTCAGACAGACTCGGTTATGTCAAGTGATTCATCTTTTGAGAGTAATGAACAACAACTCTCATGACAACTGACTCCGCAAGTGTCCGTGGCACCCTTCAGTGTCCCCTTCCTCTTCAGCTAAGTCCCACTCTCCACCCCCGAGTTCTCATCTGTTCCGCCAGGAGGTTGCCGGTCACTCCAATCTAGAGCCCGTGCAGCTTGGCCATATCGGTTTATCCGTTAGATAAACAGATATTAGACCGTTGGATGCAGCCGTGTTTGTATTGTGGCCATTGCTTGATGCCATCCTGGTGTGGCGTGACCATTTTTTATCGCTCACCGCTCTACTGGACTCTGGAGCGGGCGAAAGCTTCATCGACCGGAAAGTGGTGCAGCATCTGGGGATCGAGACCGAAACACTGACGTCACCTATCCGGGTGAAGGGCCTTAACGGTAACCTACTCACCAGGGTGGGGTATCGGACCGTTTGTCGGAAGATTCTGCTGTCGGGAATCACTTTCACTTCACCGTCATCGACTGTCCGTTTACCCCCCGTGCTACTAGGATACCCATGGCTGCAAGTTCACAACCCCGAGATGGAGATCACATCTAGGAGCTTCTATTGCAACTCCCAGTGTCTACGAGTCTACTGAAGCCCCCGACCTATGAGGCCGAGGTGTATCATGACCTAGGTCTTTGTGGCAATGTTCATTACCATACGCCACATAAATGTGACTTTCCTGGGGCTCCTCGCAAGGGACACAGGCAAGATGGTGGTGACAATTCTGGTTTATTGTAAAGTTTGTCAAATGAAATGACAGCAGGTGGTTCACAGCTAGCATGATCGTGAGTGTGTGTGTTGATGGCTGGTCTAACCTGTGTGCATTGATTAAGCAAAGCACCACAGGTGTGCAGCCCCACCCACCCCAGAGTCTTAACTAGGCCAGGTGAGGCTGATTAAACCATCCACTAAACACACACACTCCACAGTCTTGTTTTTAGCAAGCACCACGCTCTGTCCCTTCCCCCTCAATGCCCCTGTGCCATCGACCTTCTTCAGGCCGGCTTTACAATCTCCCAACCAGAGCAGGAGTCAATGGAGGAGTACATCCGGGACTCCCTCGCGACAGGCGTCATCCGACCATCGTCTTCTCTGGTGGAAGCAGGGTTCTTCTTTGTTAACAAGAAGGACCATACGCTTAGGCTGTGTATGGATTATAGCATTAAATCACGGTGTGGAACAAGTACCCATTACGATTCATATGTTTGTGTTCCCCATCACTTGTCATCATATTCATCATATTTTCTAAATTGTCAAGGGTTGGCAATACTACTTGTCCTGGTGTTAGTTTTTATCTTGCATATAAGCCTGTAGATGGTTTTGCATTGTGTTCAACGGGGTCCATCTAGAGCGCATTTATATAAGATATTTCCCAAAGGAAATTGTTGTGCCAGAGGCTCAAAAAACAGCAACATAAGAAGAAAAACAATAGAATAATATATGTAAAGTGTATACGCCTAATAGAATAACAGTAAATCAAAGTTGTAATGGGTAATAGCTGTGACTATTGCACGTCTTCCGTTGAATTCGGATAGACGTGCAGTAAGTCTGTGCTGGGGTATCATATCTTCTGTTGTCACTGTGTGAAGATGCTCCACATTTAAAAATGCACATATAAAATTATATTAAAAGAATCAATGTATGCTTTCAAGTATCAGAAAATGCATGATACGTCACTTGAGGCGTTTACTGTCTGCCGTTTCAGACCAAATTGCCCTGTTTACGATCTCAACAAGAGATCTATATTTGGACATTTGGAGATGCTGTCCTCTTCCACTTCCAGACCAACACAACAACACAACACTGTTCCCTACGGCACCACTATGTAGGGCTGCTGCTGTCGTGGACTTCAGAACAACATAGCATCCCCATGGGTCTACATCAGATGTGAACATGTCTGGCCAACTTTTACTGATGCTGTGCAGAATATTTAAGTCCCCATCAAACCTGTTGTCTCTCTGCCTGAACTATTGAAGCCAGTTGTGACTCTGGTTTTATTTTCGTTTCAGTGGTTGTTTTTGTCTGCAGTATTTTTTTGGAAATATTGGGAGATTTTTAGATTTTTCTAGTATACCGTAACTCATTCTAGAAAAAAAATGCTTTTAAAGTCTGCTACAGGACCATACAACAGCTTGTACTGCTTACCCTTGGACCGTTCTCTCCAGGAGGACCCAGTGGACCTGCTGGTCCTCTGTCACCCTGGGAGACATGGAGCGGGGGGAGGAGGAGAGAGAGAACATTCAAAGCACTAAACCATTAAATTAAAACCATGACACATCAAACTGAACTGGCCACTGAACAGAACAAATGTAAAAAAGTATAACACAAAAAAAGTCTAAAAAGCATAAAAATAAGTATAATCGTACAGTGCAACTGCTGTGAGTCACACCTGGTCACAGAAAGGTAAATGTGTTGGCAGGTACTATCGTCTCTAAGGTTACGCGAGGTGAGACCTACGCAACCTGCCTTTCCTCTCAAACCCTGCTCACCTTGCTCACCTTCTTATGCTGTTGACGTTTGAACCCCCACCCACCCGCCTGCCTGCCTATCCCCATCCGCGACACTGTGCGGCGCTCACGATCGTACGAGCACCGTGCACCACCTCCCATGTAGTACGTCAATCAAAAAACAGCAAGAGCACAACACTTTCCACATTCAAATTAAATCGGGGAGAGAGAGAGCGAGAGAGAGAGAGAGAGAGAGAGAGAGAGAGAGAGAGAGAGAGAGAGAGAGAGAGAGAGAGAGAGAGAGCAAGCCCTAAGTGCACTGGATTAAATGTATATAACAGGAAAGGAATTTGTGGGATGTCAGGGTACAGCAGGTGATGACAGATTCAGGGGGGGGAGGGGGGAAGATAGAATGGTGGGGGGGCATCAGATTGACACAACCAGACACCTTCCCACAGGGCGGACATGTTCCGACACAACGGCTGTACGTGGTAAAGGAAGGGGGGCGGGGGTGGTGGGTGGTTTAAATGTTGCAGGGGGAGACCTCCACAGCGCCACCTGTAGCTCATCAAGATGTAAGGGCCACACTCTGAGCATGGAGGAGACTGGTACACTCTTTGACGTTTCCAGAGTGTTGTACGTATATAAAAATGAATATAAATGTTAAATGTATGCTTAAATGACATGAGAGAGGGTGGCGGTAATGGCCACATGGGTTTGACAGTATTGTTATTAATGTGGACACAAGAGTGTTGAATGTTGTCTAACCGTATGTTCCGGGGCCCGGCAGGGCCTCCAGCTATGGATGTTCTACCCAGGCCTAATTAGAGGAGTCTGCCGCTGACAGGGGCCTTCCTGATGCTGACTGACAGTCTAAATGGAGAGAGAGAGAGAGAGAGAGAGCGAGAGAGAGAGAGAGAGAGAGAGAGAGCGCAGAGTCTCCATACCTTTTCACCAGGGACGCCCATCACCCCAGCTATGCCGATCAGGCCTCCTGGACCCTGAGAAGAGAGAACACGATAGTAGTGAAAAAGAAGAGCAAAAAATCGGAGAGGCGAGAATAAATGAAGAATATGACACGACAGCAGAGGAAAAGATAAGACAAAGTTAGAGCAGAGTAGATGAGAAGGCATGGGAAGGGACACAGAGAGGGTAACAGAGGAAAGGAGAGGACATGAGGAGGGTAGAAGATAGAGGGAAGGAGAAGAAAGTAAAGGAAGATGAGATGAGGGGAGATGAAAGATGAGGAAAAGGGGGAAGAGAGAGGTGAGATGACAGAGGGGTACTGGGGACAACACACAGTCTGTCAATGTGCTAAGACCAATCTCCAAATCTCATTCAAGGGTAGGTTTCTAACTTGTTTTGACACCTAGAATGCCGGAGGTCATAGATTCAAAGATAATGTTGACGCAGAAAGAAGGCACACATCACACATGTGATGATAAATCTTGACTAGTTTGTTCCTGTAACCGATACCGTTCCTGCCAACCGTAAACCTTGCTTTACACTCGCAATGAAACTTTGTTTCATTAATTTCATTTAATTTCATTCTCAATATCATGCACAATATTACTTTTCAATATCATGTACAATATTATTTTCAATACCATTGACAACTTTGATTTACAGAAATCCAAGTGGAATGGGTAATAGCTGTGACTATTGCACGTCTTCCGTTGAATTCGGATAGAAGTGCAGTAAGTCTGTGCTGGGGTATCATATCTTCTGTTGTCACTGTGCGAAGATGCTCCACATTTAAAAATGTACATACAAAATTATATTAAAAGAATCAATGTATGCTTTCAAGTATCAGAAAATGCGTCACTTGAGGTGTTTACTGTCTGCCGTTTCAGACCAAATTGCTCTGTTTACGATCTCAACAAGAGATCTATATTTGGACATTTGGAGATGCTGTCCTCGTCCACTTCCAGACCAACACAACAACACAACCCTGTTCCCTACGGCACCACTATGTAGGGCTGCTGCTGTCGTGGACTTCAGAACAACATAGCATCCCCATGGGTCTACATCAGATGTGAACATGTCTGGCCAACTTTTACTGATGCTGTGCAGAATATTTAAGTCCCCATCAAACCTGTTGTCTCTCTGCCTGAACTATTGAAGCCAGTTGTGACTCTGGTTTCATTTTCGTTTCAGTGGTTGTTTTTGTCTGTAGTATTTTTTTGGAAATATTGGGAGATTTTGAGATTTTTCTAGTATACCGTAACTCATTCTAGAAAAAAAATGCTTTTAAAGTCTGCTACAGGACCATAATAGAACAGCTTGTACTGCTTACCCTTGGACCGTTCTCTCCAGGAGGACCCAGTGGACCTGCTGGTCCTCTGTCACCCTGGGAGACATGGAGCGGGGGGAGGAGGAGAGAGAGAACATTCAAAGCACTAAACCATTAAATTAAAACCATGACACATCAAACTGAACTGGCCACTGAACAGAACAAATGTAAAAAAGTATAACACAAAAAAAGTCTAAAAAGCATAAAAATAAGTATAATCGTACAGTGCAACTGCTGTGAGTCACACCTGGTCACAGAAAGGTAAATGTGTTGGCAGGTACTATCGTCTCTAAGGTTACGCGAGGTGAGACCTACGCAACCTGCCTTTCCTCTCAAACCCTGCTCACCTTGCTCACCTTCTTATGCTGTTGACGTTTGAACCCCCACCCACCCGCCTGCCTGCCTGCCTATCCCCATCCGCGACACTGTGCGGCGCTCACGATCGTACGAGCACCGTGCACCACCTCCCATGTAGTACGTCAATCAAAAACAGCAAGAGCACAACACTTTCCACATTCAAATTAAATCGGGGAGAGAGAGAGAGCGAGAGAGAGAGGAGAGAGAGAGAGAGAGAGAGAGAGAGAGAGAGAGAGAGAGAGAGCAAGCCCTAAGTGCACTGGATTAAATGTATATAACAGGAAAGGAATTTGTGGGATGTCAGGGTACAGCAGGTGATGACAGATTCAGGGGGGGGAGGGGGGAAGATAGAATGGTGGGGGGGCATCAGATTGACACAACCAGACACCTTCCCACAGGGCGGACATGTTCCGACACAACGGCTGTACGTGGTAAAGGAAGGGGGGCGGGGGTGGTGGGTGGTTTAAATGTTGCAGGGGGAGACCTCCACAGCGCCACCTGTAGCTCATCAAGATGTAAGGGCCACACTCTGAGCATGGAGGAGACTGGTACACTCTTTGACGTTTCCAGAGTTGTACGTATATAAAAATGAATGTAAATGTTAAATGTATGCTTAAATGACATGAGAGAGGGTGGCGGTAATGGCCACATGGGTTTGACAGTATTGTTATTAATGTGGACACAAGAGTGTTGAATGTTGTCTAACCGTATGTTCCGGGGCCCGGCAGGGCCTCCAGCTATGGATGTTCTACCCAGGCCTAATTAGAGGAGTCTGCCGCTGACAGGGGCCTTCCTGATGCTGACTGACAGTCTAAATGGAGAGAGAGAGAGAGAGAGAGAGAGAGAGAGAGAGAGAGAGAGAGCGCAGAGTCTCCATACCTTTTCACCAGGGACGCCCATCACCCCAGCTATGCCGATCAGGCCTCCTGGACCCTGAGAAGAGAGAACACGATAGTAGTGAAAAAGAAGAGCAAAAAATCGGAGAGAGGCGAGAATAAATGAAGAATATGACACGACAGCAGAGGAAAAGATAAGAAAGTTAGAGCAGAGTAGATGAGAAGGCATGGGAAGGGACACGAAGAGGGTAACAGAGGAAAGGAGAGGACATGAGGAGGGTAGAAGATAGAGGGAAGGAGAAGAAAGTAAAGGAAGATGAGATGAGGGGAGATGAAAGATGAGGAAAAGGGGGAAGAGAGAGGTGAGATGACAGAGGGGTACTGGGGACAACACACAGTCTGTCAATGTGCTAAGACCAATCTCCAAATCTCATTCAAGGGTAGGTTTCTAACTTGTTTTGACACCTAGAATGCCGGAGGTCATAGATTCAAAGATAATGTTGACGCAGAAAGAAGGCACACATCACACATGTGATGATAAATCTTGACTAGTTTGTTCCTGTAACCGATACCGTTCCTGCCAACCGTAAACCTTGCTTTACACTCGCAATGAAACTTTGTTTCATTAATTTCATTTAATTTCATTCTCAATATCATGCACAATATTACTTTTCAATATCATGTACAATATTATTTTCAATCATTGACTTTATGTATGAAAATAGACCCGTTCATTGACAGTGCGCCTTATAATCCGGTGCGCCTTATAGTCCGGAAAATACGGTATTTCCCAAAGGAAATTGTTGTGCCAGACGCTCAAAAAACAACAACATAAGAAGAAAAACAATAGAATAATATATGTAAAGTGTATACGCCTAATAGAATAACAGTAAATCAAAGTTGTCAATGGTATTGAAAATAATATTGTACATGATATTGAAAAGTAATATTGTGCATGATATTAATTAATATAAATTAAATGAAATTAATGAAACAGAAAGTTTCATTGCAAGTGTAAAGCAAGGTTTACGGTTGGCAGGAACGGTATCGGTTTACAGGAACAAACTAGTCAAGATTTATCATCACATGTGTGATGTGTGCCTTCTTTCTGCGTCAACATTATCTTTGAATCTATGACCTCCGGCATTCTAGGTGTCAAAACAAGTTAGAAACCTACCCTTGAATGAGTGGAGATTTGGAGATTGGTCTTAACACATTGACAGACTGTGTGTTGTCCCCAGTACCCCTCTGTCATCTCACCTCTCTCTTCCCCCTTTTCCTCATCTTTCATCTCCCCTCATCTCATCTTCCTTTACTTTCTTCTCCTTCCCTCTATCTTCTACCCTCCTCATGTCCTCTCCTTTCCTCTGTTACCCTCTTCGTGTCCCTTCCCATGCCTTCTCATCTACTCTGCTCTAACTTTCTTATCTTTTCCTCTGCTGTCGTGTCATATTCTTCATTTATTCTCGCCTCTCCCTGATTTTTTGCTCTTCTTTTTCACTACTATCGTGTTCTCTCTTCTCAGGGTCCAGGAGGCCTGATCGGCATAGCTGGGGTGATGGGCGTCCCTGGTGAAAAGGTATGGAGACTCTGCGCTCTCTCTCTCTCTCTTTCTCTCTCTCTCGCTCTCTCTCTCTCTCTCTCTCTCCATTTAGACTGTCAGTCAGCATCAGGAAGGCCCCTGTCAGCGGCAGACTCCTCTAATTAGGCCTGGGTAGAACATCCATAGCTGGAGGCCCTGCCGGGCCCCGGAACATACGGTTAGACAACATTCAACACTCTTGTGTCCACATTAATAACAATACTGTCAAACCCATGTGGCCATTACCGCCACCCTCTCTCATGTCATTTAAGCATACATTTAACATTTACATTCATTTTTATATACGTACAACACATATATACGTGCACAGGAGCATTTGTGCGTACTCTGGAAACGTCAAAGAGTGTACCAGTCTCCTCCATGCTCAGAGTGTGGTCCTTACATCTTGATGAGCTACAGGTGGCGCTGTGGAGGTCCTCCCCCTGCAACATTTAAACCACCCACCACCCCCGCCCCCCTTCCTTTACCACGTACAGCCGTTGTGTCGGAACATGTCCGCCCTGTGGGAAGGTGTCTGGTTGTGTCAATCTGATGCCCCCCCACCATTCTATCTTCCCCCCTCCCCCCCCTGAATCTGTCATCACCTGCTGTACCCTGACATCCCACAAATTCCTTTCCTGTTATATACATTTAATCCAGTGCACTTAGGGCTTGCTCTCTCTCTCTCTCTCTCTCTCTCTCTCTCTCTCTCTCTCTCTCTCTCTCTCTCTCTCTCTCTCTCTCTCTCTCTGTCTCTCTCTCTCTCGCTCTCGCTCTCGCTCTCTCTCTCTCCCCGATTTAATTTGAATGTGGAAAGTGTTGTGCTCTTGCTGTTTTTTGATTGACGTACTACATGGGAGGTGGTGCACGGTGCTCGTACGATCGTGAGCGCCGCACAGTGTCGCGGATGGGGATAGGCAGGCAGGCAGGCGGGTGGGTGGGGGTTGAAACGTCAACAGCATAAGAAGGTGAGCAAGGTGAGCAGGGTTTGAGAGGAAAGGCAGGTTGCGTAGGTCTCACCTCGCGTAACCTTAGAGACGATAGTACCTGCCAACACATTTACCTTTCTGTGACCAGGTGTGACTCACAGCAGTTGCACTGTACGATTATACTTATTTTTATGCTTTTTAGACTTTTTTTGTGTTATACTTTTTTACATTTGTTCTGTTCAGTGGCCAGTTCAGTTTGATGTGTCATGGTTTTAATTTAATGGTTTAGTGCTTTGAATGTTCTCTCTCTCCTCCTCCCCCCGCTCCATGTCTCCCAGGGTGACAGAGGACCAGCAGGTCCACTGGGTCCTCCTGGAGAGAACGGTCCAAGGGTAAGCAGTACAAGCTGTTCTATTATGGTCCTGTAGCAGACTTTAAAAGCATTTTTTTTCTAGAATGAGTTACGGTATACTAGAAAAATCTCAAAATCTCCCAATATTTCCAAAACAAATACTACAGACAAAAACAACCACTGAAACGAAAATGAAACCAGAGTCACAACTGGCTTCAATAGTTCAGGCAGAGAGACAACAGGTTTGATGGGGACTTAAATATTCTGCACAGCATCAGTAAAAGTTGGCCAGACATGTTCACATCTGATGTAGACCCATGGGGATGCTATGTTGTTCTGAAGTCCACGACAGCAGCAGCCTTACATAGTGGTGCCGTAGGGAACAGTGTTGTGTTGTTGTGTTGGTCTGGAAGTGGAAGAGGACAGCATCTCCAAATGTCCAAATATAGATCTCTTGTTGAGATCGTAAACAGAGCAATTTGGTCTGAAACGGCAGACAGTAAACACCTCAAGTGACGTATCATGCATTTTCTGATACTTGAAAGCATACATTGATTCTTTTAATATAATTTTATATGTACATTTTTAAATGTGGAGCATCTTCACACAGTGACAACAGAAGATATGATACCCCAGCACAGACTTACTGCACTTCTATCCGAATTCAACAGAAGACGTGCAATAGTCACAGCTATTACCCATTCCACTTGGATTTCTCACATCTTCCCCTAAAGCATTGTATTTCTGTTGATCTGTCTGCTTCTCTCTACCAGGGATATGTGGGCTTGCCAGGATGTCCTGGGGACGTCGGCATGCAGGGCGCCTCTGTAAGTGTGTCCTACGCTCTGGAACCAATATTGAATGCTCTGCACTTGGCGTTGGAATAAATTGTCAGGTGTTTTTGTTAGCATGCACCTCCAAAGTTCTTCTCTCCCTCTTGCTCCTGCTCTCTACATATATAGATATATTTATACATATAGATATATCTATCTATATCTATATACATAGATGTAGATGTATAGATACACAGTGACTCATTGATCTATACTCAATTAATGGAAAGTTTTGCACCAATGTGCATGTACAATGACATGTGTGTGTCCATAAATTGTTTCAGTTGTTTTGTGTTGATGCTTGAAAAAAATGTTGGACACACTACAGTGTTATATTACGAAGTTTTACGACTGTAAACACTATGGTTTAAGGGGGCTATTACATATATTGCTTCATTCATTACCCATGTTCATCTCCCAGACTTGTGTAAACTGTATTTCTGAACCCTAGTCATTAGGAACTCCCAGTGTGTGTTTGGGATGCATGTGTGGATGCTTCTCATTTGTGCTTGCTGAAGAGTTAGCACAAAAAACATCCAGTGTTTTATACAGCTGATTAAGTCACTCAATGTGATTGGCTGTTTCTCTAGTTTCTGTCCACATTCATCCTGCCTACAGCTATGAACACCATGGACTGCTGTTAATTATTCTCTCTCTCTCTCTCTCTCTCTCTGTCTCTCTTTGTCATCTCTCTCTCTCTCTCTCTCTCTCTCTCTCTCTCTCTCTCTCTCTCTCTCTCTCTCTCTGTCTCTCTTGGTCATCTCCCTCTCTCTCTCCAACTGACCTCATAGGGTCTACACGGGCAGAGGGGCAGTCCTGGGATTTCCGGGACCAAGGGTAGAAAGGTAAGTGTTCCCATCACCCTGTCATCAAGCTGGTATATGTTCTTTTGATCCTTGTGAGTACAAACCCAGGCAGACCACACACACACACACACACACACACACACACACACACACACCCTGTGCTCTATGGTGACCATGCAGTCTCGGTAGTATCAATAATCTAAGCCGCATGTATTTTGCACTTTATTGGTCCTCATATGTCTGTATTTCATGGCCTTTTAAAATGGAAAGAAATCACAGTGTGGCCGTCATAATGTTGCGTTAGTGAGACACTATGTGGTCGAGGGAAGATTGACACCTAGAGCTGAGACAACCACAAATGTGATGTTTAAAAGATGATCGATCTAATCAAGAAAAATACAGATTAATGACATCTGTGTGTAACTAAGTTGACATTTTGGGTATTTGTGTATTTGGTGTGGCATTTTCAAAAGGTGCTGAAACTCTGCTATGCTTTTGTTGCCAACAATTCCCATCTTCCTGTGAGACTGGAAAACATCGTATTAGCATATTTCCATTGCGTTGCATAGGTCAGCATGATTTATAAGTTTTGGAAGAAGTGATTCATTGCTTCAAATTACATCGCATTGGCTAAAAGCAAGGTGATACAATGCATTTACTAATGCTTTCCAACGTCATTAATCTGTGAGCGCCATCCCTCAGTGCTGGTGTGGGTTTGGCAGAGATTGCCGTGTCAGTATGACTCCAGGGCCATGCCAGAGGCCTCCCACTACATTGAGACTGGCACACAGGGTTCTGTGCGCAGACAACTGGACCATGGCCCTCACCCTCACTTCTTGTTTCTTTCGTTCCTTTCCTCCATTCTTTCAGTTATTATTTATTTCAGTCTTTTGTTCTTTCTTTCTTATCTGTGTTTCTTTCCCTGTGGTTGTCTCGCTGTGTCTCTTCTGTGTGTGTGTGGTGGGTGTGTGGTGTGCGTGTGTGTGTGTGTGTGTGTGTGTGTGTGTGTGTGTGTGTGTCTCTCTCTCTCTCTTTGTGTCTCTCAATCCCATTTGCGTTTGGGAGAGTAAGTGTCTTGTATTTCCTTTTTTTTTTGCAGAGGGGCTCTATGTTCATCCCTAAATCCCTACCTATCTTGGAGTCTGTAATGGTGTGGGATTGGGGAGGAGTCATTTATCAATATAGCAATCAGGAGAAAGTCCTTGCCACTCTGTAGTAAATAATCAGGAAGAACAGTGTCCATAATAATGTTTAGCTAGCTACTGTATAAACACGCTGGTTTTCCACAGCAGTTTTTCCCCAGCAGTTAGGTCCATTATGCGACATGACTAGCGATATTGCTTGTGATAGTTAGTAGTGGAACTCCAACAGTTCCACTCCCCCCTGTCCCCGCAAGGGGACAACCAGGATGGTAAGTTGTTATCTTAACCCCACCAATCACGATTCAATCTTTATTTATCTGTACCCCCTGGCAGACAAGAGAAACAATGCCTTTGAGGTAAAGTAGGAGGCCCACAACCTGGCTGGCACACACAGGGAGCCGGTGTGGTTTATTGTCCCGGAAGCCCAACTATGGTGCATGTTTATGGCAGGTGCCGTCATGGGATGATGCCACAATCTATCATCACCGTGACAATGACAAATCTAGATTTTGGTCGTCATCCGGTGACCGTAAACCGTGTGTGGTTTTTGAAAGATTGAAAGAAGAAAGCATTTTTGTACACTATTTTCAGATTCCTATCTGACTACCTGTATGAGTGACTGTATGAGTGTATGCGGTGGGGGGTTGTTGATAAATCAAGATTCACTGTGTAGTGTTCATGTAGGTTTCAGGGAGCCCTGGTGAGCTCTGGCCTGACCAATAGCAAGACATTGAGAACAACCAGCCAATGAACAGTGTCTTGGGACGGCGGTTGCGTGTTATGTGTTGAGTCTCTGTTTGTTTGTGTTCTGTTGGAGTCGGGGCGTTCAAAGCATTTTTTTTTTCATTTTGTTTGTTTGTGTGCTCATGTGTCTGTGTTTATGCTTGGCCTGCATAGCTTGTAAAAAGACTGCAGAGTTTGAAGTGTTTCTTGTGTTGTGTCTCCTAGGGGCCCCGGGGTCCAGATGGCCCACTTGGAGATCCAGGACCTGAGGGCCCAAAGGTATTTATGAACCTTAACCTGCCACTTGATACAGGGATTGATTTACTATGACAATGTATAATTACCGCTGGAGCCAATGAGTGAATGGAGTACAACATAACATTACATAAGTAGTCACTGTCAGGTCAATTGAATTAGCCTCTGGTGTGTGTTTGCAGGGGGAACCTGGTGATGTTGGGAATAAAGGAGTACCTGGATTTATAGTGAGTATTTGTGTACCTTCTATACACTGTATGTGCTAAGAACAAAGCGTCAACATGGCACTGATGTGCGGCTCGCATAGCCTGCTCTTCTCAACCAATTTGAGAGGAGTAGATACTGTATCCCTAACACCAGGCAACCCTTTGGCTGTAACTAACTGTGGGGTTCTCCTCATGGACACAAAGAGAGACAGATCACTTCTCTATTAAACTGTTAACCACGTCTCTGGCCTGCTGTCACGACGCCTGTGCCTCTTCAGGAGGACTGTGCCCTATTAGACACCATGGGGTTCGCGGTATCGAAGGCTGGCTGGGAGTGCTGTATAAACCGGTATTTACTGGGGTTTTTAAGGTTCAAGGGCAAGGGCGCTTTGATGGCGCTGTTTTAATGACATGTTTTATTTGGACCGAGGGCTGTGTGTCAGTTACAGCCCACTCCCAACCCAATTACTGTACACACTACCTATCTCAGTGGCTCCCAACAACGGCTAAAATAGTGGCGAGATGAAGAGCGAGACCTCACGCGGTAATTAAAATTAAACTGAACCGTGCCTTTTTATTGGGTAAATTGCGGGCCCGCTTTTAGCTGTTGGATTCTAATGGTTTCGTTGGGGGCCGACCCAGGGAGTTGGAGACGGAAGCCGTTTGTGTTCTGTTTTGACTTCTTTAACTGCTTAGTTTGCTGAGGTGGTTCGGGCATCTGATTAGGATGCCCCCCGGGCGCCTCCCTTTGGAGGTTTTCCAGGCACGTCCAACTGGGAGGAGACCCCGGGGCAGACCCAGAACTCGCTGGAGGGATTACATATCTCGTCTGGCCTGGGAACGCCTCGGGACCCCCCAGGAGGAACTAGAGAGTGTGGCTGGGGAGAAGGAAGCCTGGGGGGCCCTGCTTAGCCGGCTGCCACCGCGACCCGACCCCGGATGAAAATGGATCTGCTTAGTTTAGTGTTCTTGTCTTTAAATAGTATAGTACAATGCTATTGACATTGTGCACTAATATTTCAATGGTAAGTGGATTGCATTTATATACCGCTTATATCCAAAGAGCTTTGCAGTTATCTGACATTCACCCATTCATACAAGGTAACGAACAACATATCAGGAGCAGTTAGGGTTAGGTGGTGTCTTGCTCAGGGACACTTCGACACGCGGAGCCCGGGAATCAAACCAGCAACCTTCTTGTTGCCAGACAACCGCTCTTACATCCTGAGCTACTGACACCCCCGTATTTTTGTGTGGCTTCTTAGACAGTACTAATCATTGACTTTACCTGTAAATATATATATCGATAACAAATGTCGTCAGTATGAGGGTGTCCACCTTGCGTGTAACCATGACTCCCAAATTTCCTGTCTGAGATCATTGTGGTACTATCTTAACTTATCTTGTAATAATGTGAACATTATGAACAATATAAGTCGCTTTGGATAAAAGCGTCTGCCAAATGCCCTAAATGTAAATGTAATATGAACACAGCTTATCTGGCAGCTGTAGTGTTGCTGGTTCAGTCCTTGCTTCCTCCTAGCTAAGCATTGAGGTGTCCCTGGATGGATGGATGGATGCGAAACCATGTAAATATCAAACACTGAGTGCCAACTGAGGTTGGAATATGCTATATAAATGCAATCCACTATCTTTACTGTACTATGCTGTATAGATTAACATATAATTGTTTTAATATTTGTATTTATTCTATCACATATTTTAACATCATTTTAACAGGGCAAGGCAGGCGGCCCCGGAGAGAGAGGCCTTCCAGGAAAACCTGTAAGTGATATCTAACTTTTAATTTCAGCTACATAACCTTGTCAAAGCTGTCATTAACATGGATGAAGGGTGAAGTGAAAGCTATACACCTTTTGGTGAAAGGGGCTATGATAGGAAACAGACCTCTGCCCTCTGCTTATAACATGCAGAGGCCAGGGCTCTCAGAAGTCTGAGTTTAAAGCAAAGAAGAAAAAGAAGAACCCTTCGGTGGGTCTTTGTTGTGTTGGACCCGCTTTATAATTTCGAGAGTTGAATTCCAGCGCATAGGTAACTCCTGGACGAGTGACTCTTCTTACCCAGAGAGGCTTGCTGAACTTTGTTTGCTGGACTGTGTTTGAAATGTCAGACAATTTTCCGTCACTTGGCTAAAGCCTCAACAAACCCGCTGTCACGGAGAACCACTGTGATTACCCTCTGTATAATGTGTGCTACACAGGGCATACGCTCCTATGGTAGTATTCTTGCTGCCACTATCTGATCCTACAGTGGTGATCTTGTCCGCGATCTCCCACTCCAGTGCAACTTCAATAACCTGGATAGTACATGCTTCGGCAAAATGCCTTTCATCCGTTTTCACCACACCTAAAGTGAACGAGTGCAGTTGCCATTTGTAATCGATTAGATGTCCCGTTACACCAAGGTAGTTACGGTTGCTTACTGATGTCCAGTGGTCTCTAGTCAGTGCAATACATGTAGCTTGTGCCAATTCCTCCGCTTTCTTTGCCTTTTCACTGCCATGCAATTTGTGAAATTCATTTAGCGATTGCGTAGGTTAATTTAACTGTTGTCACTTTGTTGAGAGACTTGCCCTGGATGCACTCTGCTGACGTCGTCTGTCAAACACGGCTTGATCCCGACTGAGTGGCAGCGCTAGTGCTAGCATTAGAATTAGCATTAGCAAAGACGTGCTCTGCCCAATGATGGTACTTCAGACTCGCTGTGCTTCTTAAATCAGAATTCTCTATTCAACACGCCGGATGACATCTCTTCAGTCATCGTGATAGCTGCTGCATTTGCCATGTAATCACACAAAAAACTGGTATAAATCTGCGCTGGAAATACAGGAGGAAGTTTGGGTCTAACTTGGTAATGTGATTAATTTGCTACATTTTTTTAAACACGTTTAGTTTTCCAGATTAGTCACAAGCGTTAACGCATTAACATTGACAGCCCTGATATACACTCACCGGCCACTTTATTTGGTACACCAGTTCAACTGCTCATTAACACAAGTATCTAATCAGCCAATCACATGGCAGCAACTCAATGCATTTAGGCATAGAGACATGGTCAAGACGATCTGCTGAGGTGATTTAAGTGACTTTGAATGTGGCATGGTTGTTGGTGCCAGACGGGCTGGTCTGAGTATTTCACCATCTCTAGGGTTTACAGAGAATGGTGCGAGAATGGAATAATTTCTACAACTCTTATTTTTCTGTGATAGTGATTGGAGCACATACTTCACAAAAACATTCATGAAGTTTGGTTCTTTTATGAATTTATTATGGGTCTACTGAAAACGTGACCAAATCTGCTGGGGTCAAAAATATACATACAGCAATGCTAATATTTGGTTACATGTCCCTTGGCCATTTTCACCTCAATTCAGCGCTTTTGGTAGCCATCCACAAGCTTCTGGTTGAATCTTTGACCACTCCTCTTGACAGAATCGGTGGAGTTCAGCTAAATGTGTTGACTTTCTGAATGGACTCGTTTCTTCAGCACTGTCCCACATGTCTCGATGGGGTTTAAGTCAGGACATTGGGAAGGACATTCTAAAACCTTAATTCTAGCCTGATTTAGCCATTCCTTTACCACTTTTGGATGTGTGTTTGGGGTCATTGTCCTGTTGGAACACCCCAACTGCGGCCCAAGACCCAACCTTCTGGCTGATGATTTTAGGTTCTCCTGAAGAATTTGGAGGTACCCGTATTTTCCGGACTATAAGGCGCACCGGATTATAAGGCGCACTGTCAATGAACGGGTCTATTTTCATACATAAGGCGCACCGGATTATAAGGCGCACCGCATTATAAAGGCGCATTAAGCAACACAAAACAGTCAGATAAATCGAACTTTATTCAACTCATTCACAATAACTCTCAACATTGTTCAGTTGTAACACATAAAAATACAAAACAATACACTCACTTTTCAGTTCATTCCTCATCCACAATCCATCAAATTCTTCATCTTCAGTCCTTATACACACACCATAATATTACCGGTATGTTGAAGCACAGTACGTATTACTCCGCAAGGCTAGTATTACGCCGTGGTAGCCGTAATGCGCCGACAATCCATCAAGTATTACTCCGCGGTAGCCGTAATGCGCCGACAACCATCAAGTATTACTCCGCGGTAGCCGTAATGCGCCGACAATCCATCAAGTATTACTCCGCGGTAGCCGTAATGCGCCGACAATCCATTAAGCGGCGCTGCTTGACAGATTTTTGAGCGCCGTGTACCACATAAAATCGGTTCGAGGTTAATACATAAGGCGCACCGGATTATAAGGCGCACTGTCGATTTTTGAGAAAATTACAGGATTTTAAGTGCGCCTTATAGTCCGAAAAATACGGTAATCCTCCTTCATTATTCCATTTACTTTCTGTAAAGCACCAGTTCCATTGGCAGCAAAACAGGCCCAGAGCATAATACTACCACCACCATGCTTGACGGTAGGCATGGTGTTCTTGGGGTTAAAGAAGAAACAACTTTATTAATCCACACTTTTATGGTCACAAACACAGCATGTTTTTGAAGTGGTGGCCGCCAAACACACACACATGCAGGGAGGGTGGCCCGTGGAAATTAAGTCTCTGCATTTCACCCATCCTGAGTTATGCTGCCCCTCCAGGGGCAGCCAGGAGCAGTGGGCAGCCGTTCTTGACAGTGCCCGGGGACCATCAGCTCCAGATCTTTCATCCACATCTTGGTCAGGGACTGGACAGGAGAAGCGATTCTTCGCATGTTTTTAATTGGGGTTCTGACTCCGTAAGGAGACCCCGCAGAGCACGGGGAGAACATGCAAACTCCACACAGAAAGGCCGGGAGATAACCCACCTGGGCACCCCGAGTCAACAGCGCCCCAGGTGGGAATCGATCCCAGGACCTTCTTGCTGTGAGGCAGCAGTGCAAGCACTGCACCACCGTGCCCACCTCACCTTCTCTCCTCCAAACATATTTCTGGTCATTGTGGACAAAGAGCTCCATTTTTGTTTCATCTAACCACAGAACTTTCCTCCAGAAGGCCTTTTCTTTGTCCATGTGATCAGCAGCAAACTTCAGTCGAGCCTTAAGGTGCCGCTTCTAGAGCAAGTGCTTCCTTCTTGCACGCAGCCTCTCAGCCCATGGTGATGTAAAACACACTTGACTGTGGACACTGACACCTGTGTTCCAGCAGCTTCTAATTCATTGCAGACCTGCTTTTTGGTGGTTCTTGGTTGACTCTTGACCATCCTGACCAATTTTCTCTCAGCAGCAGGTGATAGCTTGCGTTTTCTTCCTGATCGTGGCAGTGACACAACTGTTCCGTGCACTTTATACTTACCAACAATTGTTTGCACAGTTGATCTCGGGACCTGTAGCTGCTTTGAAATTGCTCCAAGTGACTTTCCTGACTTGTTCAAGTCAATGATCTGCTTTTTCAGATCCGTGCTGAGCTCCTTTGACTTTCCCATTGCAGTGTTTGTGTCTGAGTCTAATGATTTTATCAAATGAGTCATATTTAAATGGGCTCAGAGAAGTCACCAGCTGTAGTCAATCATAATCACTCACAAGAAGTTAAGAGGCCACAAAGATAATTTGATTGACACAACTTTCTACATCACCTAAATTGATCATTCATGTTGCTGTATGTATATTTTTGACCCAGCAGATTTGGTCACATTTTCAGTAGACTCATAACAAATTCATAAAAGAACCAAACTTCATGAATGTTTTTTGTGACAAAGAAGTATGTGCTCCAATCACTATCACAGAAAAATAAGAGTTGTAGAAATTATTGGAAACTCTGGACTGCCATGACATACATGTTCTTTACAAGTGTATGTAAACTTTTGACCACAACTGTATATATATATATATATATATATATATATATATATATACACTCACCGGCCACTTTATTAGGTACACCTTGCTAGTACCGGGTTGGACCCCCTTTTGCCTTCAGAACTGCCTTAATTCTTCGTGGCATAGATTCAACAAGGTGCTGGAACATTCCTCAGAGATTTTGGTCCATATTGACATGATAGCATCACACAGTTGCTGCAGATTTGTCGGCTGCACACCCATGATGCGAATCTCCTGTTCCAACACATCCCAAAGGTGTTCTATTGGATTGAGATCTGGTGATTGTGGAGGCCAGTTGAGTACAAGGCAGGATGGATCCATGCTTTCATGTTGTTTACACCAAATTCTGACTCTACCATCTGCATGTTGCAGCAGAAATCGAGACTCATCAGACCAGGCAACGTTTTTCCAATCTTCTATTGTCCAATTTTGGTGAGCCTGTGCGAATTGTAGCCTCAGTTTCCTGTTCTTAGCTGACAGGAGTGGCACCCGGTGTGGTCTTCTGCTGCTGTAGCCCATCTGCTTCAAGGTTCGACGTGTTGCTCAAGTGGTTATTTGAGTTACTGTTGCCTTTCTCTCAGCTCCAACCAGTCTGGCCATTCTCCTCTGACCTCTGGCATGAACAAGGCATTTTCGCCCAGAGAACTGCCGCTCCATTCTCGCACCATTCTCTGTAAACCCTAGAGATGGTGAAATACTCAGACCAGCCCGTCTGGCACCAACAACCATGCCACATTCAAAGTCACTTAAATCACCTCAGCAGATCGTCTTGACCATGTCTCTATGCCTAAATGCATTGAGTTGCTGCCATGTGATTGGCTGATTAGATACTTGTGTTAATGAGCAGTTGAACTGGTGTACCAAATAAAGTGGCCGGTGAGTGTATATCAGGGCTGTCAACGTTAATGCGTTAACGCTTGTGACTAATCTGGAAAACTAAACGTGTTTAAAAAATGTTTGCAAATTAATCACATTACCAAGTTAGACCCAAACTTCCTCCTGTATTTCCAGCGCAGATTTATACCAGTTTTTTGTGTGCTTACATGGCAAACGCACCTGTTGTTTTTGTGTGATTACATGGCAAATGCAGCTATCACGACGACTGAAGAGATGTCATCCGGCGTGTTGAATAGAGAATTCAGATTTAAGAAGCACAGCGAGTCTGAAGTACCATCATTGGGCAGAGCACGTCTTTGCTAATGCTAATTCTAATGCTAGCACTAGCGCTGCCACTCAGTCGGGATCAAGCCGTGTTTGACAGACGGCGCTAGCAGAGTGCATCCAGGGCAAGTCTCTCAACAAAGCGACAACAGTTAAATTAACCTACGCAATCGCTAAATGAATTTCACAAGTTGCGTTGCAGTGAAAAGGCAAAGAAAGCGGAGGAATTGCCACAAGCTACATGTATTGCACTGACTGGAGACCACTGGACATCAGTAAGCAACCGTAACTACCTTGGTGTAACGGGACATCTAATCGATTACAAATGGCAACTGCACTCATTCACTTTAGGTGTGGTGAAAACGGATGAAAGGCATTTTGCCGAAGCATGTGCTAGCCAGGTTATTGAAGTTGCACAGGAGTGGGAGATCGCAGACAAGATCACCACTGTAGGAACACATATGCCCCTTTTCCATGGTCACTGTACGCCGCGGTACGGCGCGTTACGGCACGGCATGGTACTTTTCGGGTCTGTTTCCATTACAACTGAGTACCACATAGTACCTCCTCGACGTGGGCGGGGTCGTCATAACACGGCTGCGCGAACTGCCGTGACGTCATTTACACCGCGCCAAGCCACGCACAAAACCGGAAGACCAGAACAACAACAACACAACAATGGAGGACACCGAAGCGTTTGTGTATTGTGTATTATTATTATTATTTTTTTTTTTAAAAGTCAGGTTTTAAAAAGTGGTGTGGTCGAGTCTCGTGTTTATTTATGTCGGGTCGGTCGTCGCGCGCTTATGACGCTCCCAGTGACGACACTCGTCGGCCAATCAGTGGAAGGCAGTCGGCTGACGTCACGTCATAGTACCGCTTCGGCTGGCTTGGAACCAGGGGCAGATGTGATACCAAATAGTACCTGATATCAGGTACTACGTGCTAGTGGAAACACGCAAATACCGCGCCGTACCGCGGCGTACCGCGGCGTACAGTGACCATGGAAAAGGGGCAATAGTGGCAGCAAGAATACTACCATAGGAGCGTATGCCCTGTGTAGTGCACATTATACAGAGGGTAATCACAGTGGTTCTCCGTGACAGCGGGTTTGTTGAGGCTTTAGCCAAGTGACGGAAAATTGTCGGACATTTCAAACACAGTCCAGCAAACACCGCAGAGTTGAAAGTTCAGCAAGCCTCTCTGGGCAAGAAGAAGAGTTACCTATGCGCTGGAATTCAACTCTCGAGATGATAAAGCGGGTCCAACACAACAAAGACCCACCGAAGGGTTCTTCTTCTTCTTTGCTTTAAACTCAGACTTCTGAGAGCCCTGGCCTCCGCATGTTATAAGCAGAGGGCAGAGGTCTGTTTCCTATCATAGCCCCTTTCACCAAAAGGTGTATAGCTTTCACTTCACCCTTCATCCATGTTAATGACAGCTTTGACAAGGTTATGTAGCTGAAATTAAAAGTTAGATATCACTTACAGGTTTTCCTGGAAGGCCTCTCTCTCCGGGGCCGCCTGCCTTGCCCTGTTAAAATGATGTTAAAATATGTGATAGAATAAATACAAATATTAAAACAATTATATGTTAATCTATACAGCATAGTACAGTAAAGATAGTGGATTGCATTTATATAGCATATTCCAACCTCAGTTGGCACTCAGTGTTTGATATTTACATGGTTTCGCATCCATCCATCCAGGGACACCTCAATGCATAGCTAGGAGGAAGCAAGGACTGAACCAGCAACCCTACAGCTGCCAGATAAGCTGTGTTCATATTGTTCATAATGTTCACATTATTACAAGATAAGTTAAGATAGTAGCACAATGATCTCAGACAGGAAATTTGGGAGTCATGGTTACACGCAAGGTGGACACCCTCATACTGACGACATTTGTTATCGATATATATATTTACAGGTAAAGTCAATGATTAGTACTGTCGAAGAAGCCACACAAAAATACAGGGGTGTCAGTAGCTCAGGATGTAAGAGCGGTTGTCTGGCAACAGGAGGGTTGCTGGTTTGATCCCCGGGCTCCGCCTAGCTAAGTGTCGAAGTGTCCCTGAGCAAGACACCACCCTAACCCTAACTGCTCCTGAATTAACAACCATGAAAGATGGGTGCTGGAGTGTTGTGAGTTTGGACTGTGCTCTATGGAGCATTACAGGCAGCAACAGCAACAGCAACAGATCATTTTCGCCTAAATGATCCTTAGGATGACAAGGCACCCTGGTGGGTGTGTGCAGCCGGCGAACAAGTGTTCCTAGCTTGCAGTCATTCTCAAATTTGCATTTCCTGAAAAACATTATGAGTGAGCAACTGCCTCAGCGAGGAGCCAAACTTACAGGTTCACCATGGGGCCCCTTCTCTCCAGCGCTGCCTGGTATTCCTGCCTTACCCTGTTAGAATGCAAACATACCAAAGCATAGTGTTTTTAGACATTTTCATTTGAAAAGGACGTACTAAGACATGTTCTGGTTTGAAGCACTGGAGAACAGAGTATGTGTAATTATATGATGCCTTGTGACAGCATGAGCAGTGTCTCCAGGTGCCATTGTTGGTGTCAGGAAGGAGCAGCAAGAGAGAAAGCAAGAGAGCAGAGGGAAAAAGCTGCTTTTGTTTCAGACTTTTCCCCATAACAGCCACCAGATGGTGCTATGACTTTGAGAAGAATGGGACAAAGCTTTCCCTTTGCTTTCACAGAATGACCTGCAAGTCAAATGCTTTCACCTCTCAAATTGAAACCATGCCGTTTGGACATGTCTATAACGAGCAAATATCCCTTCTGTGTGTGTATGTGTGCGTGTGTGTGCGTGTTGGTGTGTGTTGGTGTGTGTGCAAGGTGAAGGGATGAACACGTTCACAGCGGAGCAAGTCATTGCCTGGGTGTGTTTGTGTAAGAGCGGCTTTACTAAATAATGCTGTTGTGTCAGAGTTGATGCTGTGGAACGCACCGCCTGCAGAATATGAAATCTCTTGAGAAAGAGAGTGTTATTTGGGAATAGAATGGACCGTTGTCCATTTCCAAATCTTAAATTCTGCTTTTGGAGTACTTTGGCTTGTTGTAGGCAATGTTTCCCACATCTATTGAATGTAAAGAACTTAAACCCCTCTGTTAGAACAAAGCTGAATCCCTTCGCCATATAATGAATTACGAAAAGACTAAACCTCATTTAAGGTTTTTGCCAAAACCTATGGTTCACACTTTTTTGTAATAATGTGACCAAACCAATTGTAGATAATATAAGCCAGTACAGAGTGCACAGGTAGCAAAGGTGTGTTGAATGCAGGTCCCAGTGCTATGGGTGGGGGGGCTTTCGAGCCCACCCTGCGAGACCCCTGTCGCTCAATTAAGGTGTTTAAATTATTGTAGGTGTTTAATTACAAGCTTTTCCATTTTTTTTCAATTGCTAAAACATTTTTTTTTTAAACTTCACCAAGCTCAGCTTTTTAAAGACCAAGGGCATACGTTTTGGTTGTCTCACTCTAGGCCACATTAGCCAAGATTGCAAAGGGCGTCTCGCCTGTAGTGTGTGCAAACAAGCTCACCCAAGTGCCCCACACATTGACATTAAAGACACCAAAGAAGCAGAAAGACCCTCTGGTGTAATAGGCAATGCATCAGCAGAGTTATGTGGTCATGTAGGGGCCGGAGACCAAGAGAGTGTGCTGTCCATTGTTCCCGTTAAGGTTAAGGCAGGAAAGGGCAGCCAAGTGTTACAAATTCTGCTCCGAGACACTCCTGTCTCAGCTCAAATTGAAAGGCAAAAAACCCACGTCCTTCTAAGGACAATGAACGAGGCAAAATCTGTTCCAATTCATGTAGTATCTGGAATTGAAGTCTCAGTATTGGACAGAGACAACTTCTTACCTCTTCCCGATGTCTTCACACAGAAAGAAGTGCCAGTTACGACCAACAGCATTCCCAAGCAGGTAGACTTGGGCGTATCTAAATAAGGTAAAACTTCCCAGAATCAGTTCTAAGGTGGAGTTGTTGATTTGGCACAAATGCTCCAAAACTAATAGAACCGTGGGAGGTTATTAATAGCGAAGGAGAGTTAGAACCATATTGGGGTGGTTTGTAAATGGGCCACTCAGAAGTGGTAATGGCCGTGCAGGGAATGTAACTGTCAATAGGATATCAGTTGCAAGTCTGGAAGAGCTTCCGATCTCCCAGCCAAATCAGGACTTTAATGAGGTAGCATCTGAGGAAGAGGCCAAGATGTCCATTGACGATAACAGGTTTTTAAAGATAGCCAGTGAGGCAGTCCTGAAAAATGGACATTATAATCTGAGATTGCCCTTCAGGAGCACGAATGTCAGCATGATGAACAACCACCAAATGGCAGAACAGCGCCTGCAGAGTTTGAAAAGGAAAATGAGTAGGGATGAACAGTACAAAGTGTGGTACATACCGCACCATGGGGTGTACCACCCCAAAAGGAAGAAACACTGAGTGGTTTTTTAACTGTGCAGCCTCTTGCCAAGGTGTATCCCTCAACACAGAGTTCCTGCAGGATCCTGATCTGATACTTGGACACATCCACCAACGCTCTGGACATAGAGGTAGAAACCATATGCTTTCAGAGCTCCGTTGGAAATACTGGGCTTTACAGGTAAACTGGGCAGCAAGAAAAGCAGAAATGGTCAAAAGTGATAAAGAACTTGAACGGATCATGGCCATTAGGCAGAGGGGTGGAGGCCAACCCTGATGGAAGAGGTCTGGTCAGCTCTATGAAGCTCCAGACCAAGACTTAACCAAGCTGTGCCTCATCCTAGAGACTGAAGAATGACAGGTCTTCCTTCTAAAATACATCAATAAGGGATGTAATGTACAGTATATCATTTTTGTTGATAAAAATGTTCTAACTGCATTTTGTAGTTGTTTATATTCTATGGCTCCTTTATGTAAAGATTGATTCTATATAGAGAACAATTATGGACCGGCGTGTAGGAGCCGCATTTAAGGTTTTCTTTCCATTAATGCAATGGATTTTTCTTTGTGTATGTGGAAGTGCACCCTCGACAGGTGGTGAAGGCTATAAATTGGTGCATGCTGAGTATGGCAACCAGAAGGCCGGTTACAACAGATACCGTCATTGACCTCAGCCTCAGCCGCATTCCAGTCATAGTCTAAATATTTTGATCCTCAGATTTTGTTTATTTTGCAATAAATTCGTTTTTGTATGTTTTTTCAATAAAAACATACAAACGGCTTGTCCGTGAACGGATCTATTTTGGAAGAAACAAGGCTACGAGTCTGACAACCTGCACCCGCACTTCTCCATGCAGTAAAGAAATATGAAATAGGAATAGTGGGTTATAGGACAAACCTACTTTTTTTGTGGTCGTTTCCTTCAATAAATAAAAGTAGTTTATATCACTCTTTTGAAGAAAATTGGTCTTCAAAACTGTTGCAATGCAACAGCATACCGCCATGTTATCAAAGCAACCTATATTCACATACCGCAGTGTATGTAGGCTTGGGACACTGAGTGCTATCGGGATTAATGATCAATACATATAACAGATAGCGATAATTATAGGTCTATGAATGTAGTTTACCACCATGGATGCAGGACTGTTGGGAGATGTTATAACATTATTGCACTATAAAGTAGGCTACCTCTGCTATTTTTCATAGAGCATAGTGCATCTTTGAGTGCGATTCATCTGCGTATATCTTTTCACATTTTTCTTCGAATGTTATTTTGACAACCCTAATATATATATACACATCATTTTCACAATTATCACACGCAAAGACATCATTGCTGGTTACAGACAGCATTGTTGGTTACAAAAAAATGTGCAACTACAAAATCAAAGTCAATGAGAGATTAATTCTGCTTCAGCATCACATCTTTGCAACAAGCAACAGGAGAAAAACCCTCTGGTATGCCGGATCCAGCCTTGACAACACTGAACACTCGTATGTCACCACAGGACAGTCCTATTGCCTGGAAGAGATTTTCCCTGGGATATGGGTTTTGATCATAGACCTTCCACCGCCACACAGAGACGTATCGTGCGTGTGCACCATAGGACAGTCCTATTGGTCTCCTGTGGCAACAGAACTTTGCATGTTACACGTGGTATAATCCGGACTTCTGACTCGACTCTGCTTTGATCGCGTAGACAGAGCGTTCTGACATGCTAATCATAATAAGAGCTTGGTGGGAGAACAAAGCGATTTCCTTCCACCCGGTAACATTCGGTTGTATGGCGATCGTCTTCCAAGCAAGCCTCAGTCTGACTGAATTGGTCTGAGGCGCAACGATAGTGCACCAAAGTATGTGGTAGAATGGTGTCACTAAAGACATTGGGGACCATTTCCTTGAGATCTCTTCTTGCTCGCGAGCTCAATGGATAATGTGTGGCTAAAATAGGCATCCACGCTATGTACATATAACCTCATGAAACGCGTCAATTTTATTTTATTGTGACGCCAAATATGCAGCACATCTATTGTAGATTGTCTTATCCCATGTAGAAATGCTCAATGTGGGTCTACTTACGGTACTACTAGTGAGCACTTTCATAACCTACCGTTATTCGCGTAGCATGATAATGAGGGGTTGTTATATCTCGGATGCATTTGTGTCGAGACATCATGAGTAGTTGCTCTATTGATCTCATCTGCATTTTCGATCTAGTTAAGCACTCTAGTGATTGTTTCTAAGACTCATTGACTCCTAAATTTATTCTAAATTAAGGTGTAGGAACCTCAGGAGTGTACAGAAATGGTGAAGGGTTCTATCTCAGTGTTACAATGAACGCAAATTGATTCAACGGCTCCATAAACTCATCCGGACGCTATAACTCTCACTGTACTTGAATCGTGATGCGATTTTCCTATTGTTAAGTTTTTTTCCAGATTATTCATAGTAGACAGGGTTGGTTCCAACATACTTGTCTCTTTCTGCTAGCTAGCCACGCTGGAGCGTTATAGCATGCGCGAGAGGCGTGAACAATTATCGGATGGTCGATCAACCTGCACCTCTATACTGTGTCAGCGCTCAAAGCGAGCTTTTCTTTGTCAGTCTACTCACGCCTAACCTTTCTAGAGCATTCATCGATATGACATCTGCTAGACATGACTTCCTCTCGAATGATCAGCCTTATGTGTATATGTTAATTCCTCATTTGTGACGTGGAGATGCCACCTTCTATCTCTTGGTCTTTTTCTCTCCTACACCGTTGTGTGAGAGATATAGAAAAATGATAGTTGGTAGGTTATTGTCGTGTGGGTTAGGTCAATCATAATCCTACTCCTGATTGTTTACATCTCCCCTAATGACGCTGCTGTTGTGGCTCCAGTTTCTGCTCTTAATAGCTTCTTGAAGTATTGGACGACTTGTAACAAGATCTAAAATGAATAATTGCAGTGATGGGTCTTCACCATACTTTTACATTCTAGAGTATTAAACGTTTCTATATATTCTGCTTGGACATGAACTTTACTTTGCACCAAATGCTGTTGGGTGTACTAAACTGTTAAATTGATGTGATTATATACAATCTTCAGACCATACAAATAAAGACAAGTGAGAATAATAGAGCGAATAATTTAATTGCTTGCTACAATCAATAATCAAGTATTTAATGGGCATCTCAATAATACTCAGTGCCAAGGCGTTATGTAGTGTGTAAGGCTGTCTATGATCGCATTGGTGATTCAATTGGTCCTCTCAGACCATCTGGTCCTCCAATTAGAGTCTGGGCGGACTCAACGTGGCGGATACATCTGTCTCGGCGTGGTGCAAGCCACTTCGCACACTCTCAGTGCACTACACCTGATTATAGAGCTCAAGCCTACATTTCGTCCCTCTCAATGGTACGCATCCTCATGCTCAATCGATTGGTGCTTAATGGTGGTATAGCCGTTTGCACTGTCTCTGTCTATCTCTGCACTTTCTCCCTCCTTGATATGTTGTGCGTGGTCTCTGCTTCTGGTTCGATGTCTTCTATAGCATCTAGAGAGCATAAGTTACACAAATACTCCGAAGCCTCTGGAGCATCAATTAATGAACATGTAGGCGCGCGGATAGTGGAATGTTACTAAGCGGGAGGGAGATCTTTCTGCTGTCAAATCAGTGATAAAACAGATGTGTGGTGGGGTTCACATTCAACAAGTTGACTAACATATTCTATTGTGTAGAAGAATAACCGTTTGTGTTATACCTGTCCCATGCACGTTCTCACCGCGTTATAATCTCGCTCTAAGTAATTTGTGGCGTACCAAGCTACTTGATTTTAATTCTCTCAGTAAAATGAAGAGTTTGATGTGGAGCACATACTTCTTGAGAACAAAACATTCGGCATGAACGATCTCGCAGTGTTTCTTATATGCGAATCCTCATATTACTTACGCAAGTGTTTAGACTCGCAGAAGTGGCATGTGGCACATGTCCTCGCCTAGAGACTGCAACATAATATATTACACTCTACAGCGAATCGTGTATTATCTCATAGACGCATTTTTTGCCCATAGTCCCCTTAGGGCCCAAATTTTCACCAATTCCAATTTAGGGCGCCTCGCTATTGCCTCCCTTGTTAAGCTCCCTCTGTATTCCTATCATTAGCCTTCTGTGCGTGTGTGTTCTCATCTCGTCCACTCCTCATTTATAGAATGGCTTCCTTCGTACAGCTCTGTCTCTCGGAAGTGGCAAAATTTGTTGGCTTCTGACATGGGGATACTTTCTATTGCCTTTATTCCAGACAGCTGGTTAGTATCACTGTTCTTCGATATGTTGCACAATGAGTTTTAGCGACCTCTGTGTAGGACTTTGGTCTAAGCGGTTAAAGGCCTCAAATATCGGTATTACATACACTGTAGACAGAACATGTATGTCATGGCAGTCTTGATTCTAAAACCTTAATTCTAGCCTGATTTAGCCATTCCTTTACCACTTTTGATGTGTGTTTGGGGTCATTGTCCTGTTGGAACACCCAACTGCGCCCAAGACCCAACCTTCTGGCTGATGATTTTAGGTTCTCCTGAAGAATTTGGAGGTAATCCTCCTTCATTATTCCATTTACTTTCTGTAAAGCACCAGTTCCATTGGCAGCAAAACAGGCCCAGAGCATAATACTACCACCACCATGCTTGACGGTAGGCATGGTGTTCTTGGGGTTAAAGGCCTCACCTTCTCTCCTCCAAACATATTTCTGGTCATTGTGGCCAAAGAGCTCCATTTTTGTTTCATCTGACCACAGAACTTTCCTCCAGAAGGCCTTTTCTTTGTCCATGTGATCAGCAGCAAACTTCAGTCGAGCCTTAAGGTGCCGCTTCTGGAGCAAGGGCTTCCTTCTTGCACGGCAGCCTCTCAGCCCATGGCGATGTAAAACACACTTGACTGTGGACACTGACACCTGTGTTCCAGCAGCTTCTAATTCATTGCAGACCTGCTTTTTGGTGGTTCTCGGTTGACTCTTGACCATCCTGACCAATTTTCTCTCAGCAGCAGGTGATAGCTTGCGTTTTCTTCCTGATCGTGGCAGTGACATGCCACGCACTTTATACTGACAAACAGTTGTTTGCACTGTCTCGGCCCGAACACGCCGTTTGGTAGGCGAATCAATTAGCACTTCGGATAGTGTTTCTTTCTCAGTCCTCGAGTAGAGCGCGTGGGATGCTCACTAGCTGACCTTATCCTACAGAGCGCTGCTTCAACCGTCGTCACTATTCTGCACCTGTGTTCCAGCAGCTTCTAATTCATTGCAGACCTGCTCTTGACCAATTTTCTCTCAGCAGCAGTAGCGTTTTTCTTCCTGATCGTGGCAGTGACACAACTGTTCCATGCACTTTATACTTACGAACAATTGTTTGCACAGTTGATCTCGGGACCTGTAGCTGCTTTGAAATTGCTCCAAGTGACTTTCCTGACTTGTTCAAGTCAATGATCCACTTTTTCAGATCCGTGCTGAGCTCCTTTGACTTTCCCATTGTAGTGTTTGTGTCTGAGTCTAATGATTGTATCAAATGAGTCATATTTAAATGGCTCAGAGAAGTCACCAGCTGTAGTCAATCATAATCACTCACAAGAAGTTAAGAGGCCACAAAGCTAATTTGATTGACACAACTTTCTACATCACCTAAATTGATAATTCATGTTGCTGTATGTATATTTTTGACCCAGCAGATTTGGTCACATTTTCAGTAGACCCATAACAAATTCATAAAAGAACCAAACTTCATGAATGTTTTTTGTGACAAAGAAGTATGTGCTCCAATCACTATCACAGAAAAATAAGAGTTGTAGAAATTATTGGAAACTCTGGACTGCCATGACATACATGTTCTTTACAAGTGTATGTAAACTTTTGACCACAACTGTATATATATATATATATATATATATATATATACACTCACCGGCCACTTTATTAGGTACACCTTGCTAGTACCGGGTTGGACTCCCTTTTGCCTTCAGAACTGCCTTAATTCTTCGTGGCATAGATTCAACAAGGTGCTGGAACATTCCTCAGAGATTTTGGTCCATATTGACATGATAGCATCACACAGTTGCTGCAGATTTGTCGGCTGCACACCCAGGATGCGAATCTCCTGTTCCAACACATCCCAAAGGTGTTCTATTGGATTGAGATCTGGTGATTGTGGAGGCCATTTGAGTACAAGGCAGGATGGATCCATGCTTTCATGTTGCTTATGCCAAATTCTGACTCTACCATCTGCATGTCACAGCAGAAATCGAGACTCATCAGACCAGGCAACGTTTTTCCAATCTTCTATTGTCCAATTTTGGTGAGCCTGTGCGAATTGTAGCCTCAGTTTCCTGTTCTTAGCTGACAGGAGTGGCACCCGGTGTGGTCTTCTGCTGCTGTAGCCCATCTGCTTCAAGGTTCGACGTGTTGCTCAAGTGGTTATTTGAGTTACTGTTGCCTTTCTATCAGCTCCAACCAGTCTGGCCATTCTCCTCTGACCTCTGGCATGAACAAGGCATTTTCGCCCAGAGAACTGCCGCTCCATATTATTGGAAACTCTGGACTGCCATGACATACATGTTCTTTACAAGTGTATGTAAACTTTTGACCACAACTGTATATATGCAGCAGAAAGATCTCCTGCCACTATGTGGCTTCTCTGGGGCTCCTTCAAGGACACAGGCTCTGGTTTATTGTTAAGTTGAAGACATGGCATAACATGGAGCAGAGCAGATGGTACCAGCTAGCATGTTGGTGCTCTCCAAGAGTGTGTGTTGACGGCTGACTTAAGATGTGGTGCACTGATTAGCCAATGCACCACAGGCGTGTAGCCCCACCTCCCCAGACTCTAACTGGGCCAAGTGAGGCCAATTAATCCAGCGATCAAACACACACACTCCCACAATATATAATTTTTTTATTATTAGCAAGCAATTAATTATTGCTTATTTGTTCACTTTTTCTGCTGAGATTTAAATTAATCAATTTAACAATTAGTACATTTTGCAATTAGTTCATCAACAGAATATGAATTTAATGTTGATATATTAATTATTCATTAGTTATTCAGTCAGTCATTTAAGAAGTAATTTAAGGCGATGGACAACAGGGTCTAAAGATGTAACCACAGAGGGATATTGCCACTGCACACCTACCAAAAAAAGTAGATTGAGTCTGTATTATACATTAATACATACTCAAAGTCAGCTAATAGACTTAATCTTCGAAAGACGTGAGTACAGCAATTGAACACTGCCGTGACCATGTGAGTATCGTAATTGTTCACCTGCTTGGCCACGCAACTATGAGGATAAATAGACTCCACCCATTTAATCTGGAAAAAATAAAAGGAAATCAATAGATTTTATGTGAGATTGCCATGGTTTTGATTGAACAAGGTTTTCCGATGCTTAATACGCACTCTGATTCCCCTTAATTAGATAATTAGGAGTCAATTATGTCCTGTTTAAGACCAATGCGATGATCAATAGACAAATCATGATGTCACATATCATGTCACATCATTCATTGCAGTTTTTATATGCTCAATATCCTAAACCCATTTGTCTTTTTGGAGAACATATTCTCTCTCAATAAAATAAAATGCCTTTCTAATGACAATATGCCATTTTACATATAGGTCCAGAAGTACAGAAATGTCCATTACTATTTATACTCTATGCATACTTTGGTAAGTGCATTCTCCCTTCTGTAAGACTTGCAAGACGACCACATGAGGGTGGAAGGAATGCTTTGTTCTCCCAACTGCAGTCGGCTCTCTGTGTGGCGGTGGAAGGTCTATGATCAAAACCCATATCCCAGGGAAAATCTCTTCCAGGCAATAGGACTGTCCTGTGGTGACATACGAGTGTTCAGTGTTGTCAAGGCTGGATCCGGCATACCAGAGGGTTTTTCTCCTGTTGCTTGTTGCAAAGATGTGATGCTGAAGCAGAATTAATCTCTCATTGACTTTGATTTTGTAGTTGCACATTTTTTTGTAACCAACAATGCTGTCTGTAACCAGCAATGATGTCTTTGCGTGTGATAATTGTGAAAATGATGTGTATATATATATTAGGGTTGTCAAAATAACATTCGAAGAAAAATGTGAAAAGATATACGCAGATGAATCGCACTCAAAGATGCACTATGCTCTATGAAAAATAGCAGAGGTAGCCTACTTTATAGTGCAATAATGTAACAAATAAATAACATCTCCCAACAGTCCTGCATCCATGGTGGTAAACTACATTCATAGACCTATAATTATCGCTATCTGTTATATGTATTGATCATTAATCCCGATAGCACTCAGTGTCCCAAGCCTACATACACTGCGGTATGTGAATATAGGTTGCTTTGATAACATGGCGGTATGCTGTTGCATTGCAACAGTTTTGAAGACCAATTTTCTTCAAAAGAGTGATATAAACTACTTTTATTTATTGAAGGAAACGACCACAAAAACTAACTTCTCCAAAACATTGGATGTTTTAAAAAGCGGTTTGTTTCGGTGTGCATCCGCAAACTGCCATTTACTACACTATTTTACGATTGAAGTGGCAAAAAAGTAGGTTTGTCCTATAACCCACTATTCCTATTTCATATTTCTTTACTGCATGGAGAAGTGCGGGTGCAGGTTGTCAGACTCGTAGCCTTGTTTCTTCCAAAATAGATCCGTTCACGGACAAGCCGTTTGTATGTTTTTATTGAAAAAACATACAAAAACGAATTTATTGCAAAATAAACAAAATCTGAGGATCAAAATATTTAGACTATGACTGGAATGCGGCTGAGGCTGAGGTCAATGACGGTATCTGTTGTAACCGGCCTTCTGGTTGCCATACTCAGCATGCACCAATTTATAGCCTTCAAAGATAGCCAGTGAAGCAGTCCTGAAAAATGTACATTATAATCTGAGATTGCCCTTCAGGAGCACGAATGTCAGCATGATGAACAACCACCAAATGGCAGAACAGCGCCTGCAGAGTTTGAAAAGGAAAATGAGTAGGGATGAACAGTACAAAGTGTGGTACATACCGCACCATGGGGTGTACCACCCCAAAAGGAAGAAACACTGAGTGGTTTTTTAACTGTGCAGCCTCTTGCCAAGGTGTATCCCTCAACACAGAGTTCCTGCAGGATCCTGATCTGATACTTGGACACATCCACCAACGCTCTGGACATAGAGGTAGAAACCATATGCTTTCAGAGCTCCGTTGGAAATACTGGGTTTTACAGGTAAACTGGGCAGCAAGAAAAGCAGAAATGGTCAAAAGTGATAAAGAACTTGAACGGATCATGGCCATTAGGCAGAGGGGTGGAGGCCAACCCTGATGGAAGAGGTCTGGTCAGCTCTATGAAGCTCCAGACCAAGACTTAACCAAGCTGTGCCTCATCCTAGAGACTGAAGAATGACAGGTCTTCCTTCTAAAATACATCAATAAGGGATGTAATGTACAGTATATCATTTTTGTTGATAAAAATGTTCTAACTGCATTTTGTAGTTGTTTATATTCTATGGCTCCTTTATGTAAAGATTGATTCTATATAGAGAACAATTATGGACCGGCGTGTAGGAGCCGCATTTAAGGTTTTCTTTCCATTAATGAATGGATTTTTCTTTGTGTGTATGTGAGAGTGCACCCTCTACAGGTGGTGAAGCATATACATTAGTGCATGCTGGGTATGGCGAGGAGACGGCGGGTTAAAGCAGGTACCGTCATTGACCTCAGCCTCAGTCTAAATCTCAGAATGTACTGCATTTTGTTTCATGTTTTGCTTATTTTGCAAAAAATGAAACGGTCAACAATATAAACTCTTTTAGGCATCTGGTTTTGGAAG